>MU837588.1:31023-43141 GCA_029603245.1 Rhizopogon salebrosus TDB-379
AATCGGCTGGCAACCCGTTGGTATGAGACACAGGTCAGTGCTCAAATCCAGATATTTTGTTATGCAACATACCATGTGATTAACAATCCTTTTGTATCGCTTTGATGCCACCCCCCTTACTTTGATTTGACCACAAAACATAAGAAAGAATGTTCATGAAGTATCATCATTTGCTTATGTTTTATGAATATTCATTGTACATGTTCATTGCATCTTCGTATGTTTTGCGGTCAAATATCTGCACTTGCGCGCTGTGACCGGGGAGGGCAGATTCGATGATACAGTAATTTAAAAGACAGACATCCGGTGACGAAAATACAAAGCAAGATGCGGTAGGGTATGGCAGGAAATGAACACAGAACAGGGGCTATTTGACTTTCTTCGTTCTCCCGCTTCGTCTCCCTTTCGCCGATGATCCTTCACCTGATGGTTTGCGCTTGTCCGCAAACAACTTCTGCTGTAATTTGTCGAATTCCTCGTCATCAATGTCAGGAGGATCCTGGATATGAGGTTTCTTCTTTGGCGAATCCGCTTCAGCCTCGGACTCATCTGCACCCTTCTTCCGTTTCTTTCCCCTTCCCCCCTTTTTCCTGGATGACTCTTCCATGCCTGCGTACTTAGCAGCCAGATCATCGAAAAAGCCATTCCTGTCCTTCTGTCTCTTCAAAATGAGGGCTTGCAGTGCCGAAGTGTCACCCTCATCTTCATCTTCGTCTGCTGGCTTCTTGGCTTTCCCCTTGCCCTTTCTCGCTCCCGTCTTCCCGCTTCCGTAGAACTCGTCCCATACACCAAGCTCCTTCGCAAGTGCTTCTGCCTCTTTTGCCTCCTTGTTGCTCTGCTTCTTCCTCACCAACTTGGCTTTCTCGTCTTTGGAACTTGACTCCCACTGCGGAAGATTCGGAAGATCACCAGCCTGTACGAGATTCGATAGTGCGACTACGAATCTCGGCTCATCATCAAGAGTAGAGTGAGGAATTCGCTTCATGATTTCGTCGAAGGATCCGCCGGTTTCAAGATATGCAGCCTTGAGGTCGTCAACTTCTTCGGAGGATCCTGCGAGGACTGTTACTTTCTGTTACCACCTCTCAGTTACATTCATGACATACCTTGATATTCCTTCTTCATTTCGTCTAGTCTTCCGCGTGTAGCGCGCTCAAATATGGCCTCAAAGTAGGCTTCCCAACCGCCATCCTCGTCCGCCCCACTGAACACTCCCTCATCCGTCTTTCCGGTTTTATCATATTTCTTCCTTCTCTTTTCGTCGCTTAGTACTGCGTATGCAAACCCTATCCTCTGGAATTGCGTAGACGCCTTGGCCCGTTCGTCCCCGGTAGCATTACGCAGTTTGTCAGGATGACACAACAAAGCGAGTTTTCTGTAAGATTTTCGGATATCCTCTGCAGAAGCATCTGGTTTGAGTGTCAAGACAGCATAGAGGTCGACATCTTCTTCGTCAAAAAACTGGGATATGGGGTCGTTGTCGTCCATGGTGGCAAGAAACGCGTTGATTGCCACACAAACGCGCTAAACGAGGGGTCACGTGCTATAGTCACACACTAAGCTTACGACTTCAAGCTTGCACGATACGGGTTGTCGTCATGGACAGACGATTACGGCCGCCCTGGCTTTGTACACCGGGGTAACGGGTAAACGAGTCCAGGTTCAGTGGGACAGATAGTTCAATGGTTGTGCTGTGTGCAATTCCAGCGTGTTTCATTTTACCGAATACTGCACTCAGTTATAGCTATGAGACCACACCTTGCCCATCATGCATCATGATTCACTTGTATCCCTTGTCAGCTTGCAATTACGGCTGTACTGTCGTCGACGATTTCCCATGACATTTGTTCTCCTTGAGCGATTCAAGACACATTGTGGGTCCAGACAACAAGATCACGCGCCTAAACACGTCACATGTGTCATGCTGCCTCCGCGACGACAACACTTTCCGTGATCGTTGCTGGACGCAAAATTAGACTCAGCGACTGTCCGCGAGAATCGCCGCGATGACCATACATCGTACAATGTACAATTGAGTCGGTAAAGCTATGGCGTTGCAAAGAGCCAGTAATCATTGTCAGGATATCCTTCGGGCCAAATGCTTATTCCTAGCACCCCAGTGCGCGGAGACATAAAAGGCTCAAAGATGACTCTAACAGCCAGTATTCTCTTCCTCTTCATTTTCCCGAAAAACAAGCACCATTACCCCTAATATGCAGACTACCCTCAAATGTTCTCGTTGCGGGGCCTACATTCCAGATAGGTTGATACAAGTCCACCAGACCCAATGCCGAGGCAGAACGATGACGTCGAACCCCGTTCATCCCGCGTACTACTCATCGCATCCACCGTACCCGCATGCTGCTCAGATGTCGTACCATCCTCCAGTCAGTAGACATGATGGCCTACTCGCTGTATATATTAATGTTGTCTTCCTTCCGCAGCCAGCCATCCCGCACGCAGCCATCGCACCACATTACTCCCAGGCAGCCGTTGCGCCAGGTTACCCGGGCCCACAGGCAGCCTTCGCACCTTCCAGCGCACCATCCCATTTCAGAAGCGCTCCAACAGATTCGGACCTATGGCGACGACAGCTGGACGGTTTACGCGATGATCTTCTCCGGAAAATTGAGAAATCCAGTGAACTCAGGGGGGAAAATAGGCGAATATGCTCTGAGTACGTCAACGGTGTCAAAGTCTACCAAGTGAGTTCACCCTTCATGTAAACACTGCAAGTGACTCATCGTCGTATCTCAGAATTTGGTGGTGTACACATACGCACACTTGACTCTATGTACGGGAGACCGACGGTAGGCTAGCCATTGGTGTTCGATTCGCAACAGTGCTGACACCCACTAGGCTACTAGATGAGTTGAAACGTAAAATCGCACAGTGGATAAGCTGGCAGGGCAACGACCTCAGGATCTTAAGGAAGTGCCGAACTATCAAGGATGATTTGAACAAACTTCTGAATCAAAGTGTAAGTCTCGATTATTTACACGGATACTCGTTTTCACATCCTCCATACAGGGACGAGGTCGGTGCCCTCGGCATGTGTCAATCGAAGTTCATCCAGGACACATTGTGCCCCACGACGATGAGGTGGTACTTCGTGACCTTCTAGTTCTTTGCGGAAGAGATTATGAAGATGAGTTTTACAGCCTCACAAATGGCCAAGCACAAGATATGGTCGATCTACTTGAAGAGGTATTCCCATATTTCTGGCGTTGTGCAGTGCTTAACTTCAGATGCCCAGGCCTTGCGAAATCCTTCCATCGATGAGGCCACACATGGGCGACTTTTGAGGTATATCATCCGACTATCCCGCAAATCCGGTCGTCTGCCTTGCCAGCTGCTGCTGAACATAGCAAATCCACCCCGAGTAGATGCTCCTGTTGGGCAGGGTGGTTCTGCGACCATTTATAAGGGATCTTATAATGGCGGAACTGTTGCTATCAAAAAAACGCACTTTTACCGCGTAGCTCATGCTCACAAAGTGAGCAGCCCCTGACCCATTACCCTAACCCCTATTTATTTGTTTGCTTGCAGGATTTTGTGAGCGAGGCGGTGATTTGGAGCCATTTGAGACACGAGAATATTGTGTCCTTCATTGGTGTCATGGAAAAAGACCATTCTTTGTGGCTCGTATCAAAATGGATGTTCAGTGGGAATGTGAGGGCATTCCTTGATATTGCTGGCAGGGCCAAGAGCGATCTTCGCCATCTGGTAAGCTGTCTTCCTCGATATCAACTGTATTTATTAATTGGTGGTCCTTTATTCAGGCAGAAGGGGTTGCAAAAGGTCTTTGTTATCTGCACACTTTCGATCCGCCTATTGTTCATGGTGATCTGAAAGGAGTGAGTACCTTTCCCGTCTGCCAGAAAGACTCCCATGCTCACTCTGTATAGTACAACGTCTTAGTTGACTCGCAAGAGAATGCTTGCCTGACCGACTTCGGAATCTCCCATACTTCTGACTCTCGTCAAATATTGGACTCTACGAAGGTCGGTCGTCGAGAGGCGATGGTGAATTGGATTGCTCCCGAGATGATCTTTGGAAACTCGGAAGAATTGCGCATGACGCTGGAGAGTGACATGTATGCGTTTGCTTGTGTGGTATACGAGGCAAGTGTTATGTTCCACTATTACTTCCTGCCTCACCTTGTTTTCAGATTTACGTCGGAAGAACTCCTTTCGATGATCAGAATGTACTCCAATGCCTGAAGCAACGAATCAGACCATCCCTCCAAGGGTTGGCAGAGCCCATCAAAAGGTTGATTGAAGGCTGCTGGCAGCATGATCCTAAGCAACGCACGAAAGCTCCTCGCGCCCTCGAAGCACTACAAAACATGAGAGCCGGATGGTTTTAATTATTTTCTTGAATTGGACTTTGAAAGAATTTGGACATTATACTTATACATACCCCACATTTATAAAAATAGTGCTTGGAGTTCCGGTTTTTCCGCTCCATTATTCTCATTGGTGTCATAGATACAGAGCGATTGAAGGTATATTGAGAACATGAATTACGAAGGCTGTAGTCCAAGACGTTAAATAAGACAAAAGATATCCCCACACCTCCAAATGATATGCAGCAGATCGTACCACATGCAGCGCACAAATCCTCATCCTCATGATTGGAGTCAAAAAGTCGTTCCTGTGAAGTTCGTACCGAGCATGAGTCGCGTATCACTCGATTGATATTTGTGGCTGAAGAGGAGCGCCGCCTGTGAAATACGACGACTGGCGCTCTGCCATGCCCCCTGGTGTTCGAGGGGAGGGTAAGTGTTGTGAGTTCTTGTTGATGTCTAAGAAAAAGAAGTTAATCACCCGTTTTAAACGCGTTGATAACCTGCATCTTGACAGGGGTATAGGACTGACCATGCGTCTTAGACTCATGCAACCCTTTGTCGAAGTCATTGAAGCACTTTAACCCTATTACGAACGTGGTCAAGAGGAGCAGGAAGGCAACGACAGCTAAATATAGCCGCAAAAAATGTGGCTTAGCGTCATGATGAAACACGTGGTGCACATAACTTACTGAAGACGGTCAATGTGGCACGAGTTGTAACATATTGGGACGCTGATGAAGGCTCATAAAAGCGAACGAGCTTGTACACTAAGGGCTGCGTGAACTCGCGAGACAGTCAAATAGTGATATGACACATACAAACTAAAATGGTGGAGTCAATTGTTGGTCAAGACATCAAAAAGAAAAGCCTCACAGTAGGACATCGCAGCCATCATCAATACGAGGGAGAGTGCCATCAGCCTAGCGGGTTACTTTAGACAATCACAGTGGGTAGCTGAAACCACCATACCACTTGATTTCTTGCTTGACAGCATACGTGCAACCAGCCAGAAGAACCAAAACAACAGGGATCGCAGCAATGGTGACTCCAAACTCAGCAGAATCCGTGTTCAGGACGACGATGAGGAGCTACAGATTTTCAGTTCCTGTACAATCCTAAAAAAGACATGATTTTCACCTGCATGGTTACCCCCACGAAACAGAAGAAATCGAATTTGAGTAAGCAGATGAATATTTGATAGAATTGGTACATCGCTGTTCTTGCTTAGCGCCACATCATGAGGAAAATGAAACACTTGACTCACACTTGAGTTTCGGGTTTGCCCCCACGACATGGAAGATAACCCATCTACATGATCTCAGCAATGAATATCATGTGCAATAAGCCGGGGGATCGTACCCGAATTCAGAATACAGCTGCTTGATCCAGAACATCAAGAAAAACCACGATGCAGCAATTACGCAGGGAGCGACGATCAGGAAATGTTGGACTTTATGCCATAGCTGATCGGGATCAGAGACGCATGATGTAGCGCATGAAGTTATCGCTGATTGTGTTTCATGGATTTGGAGAGCAGAGAAGACGATGAGAGCTCCATGAAAGACTGCGAGGTATTCAGAGGAAGAAGCATCTTCAGCTGAGTTGACACTCACTGAAAATCCCAATGAGCTGGATAATGTTCCGTAAATGTAAAGCATCAAATGCCATTACAAATTCGAACATCCTGTATCACTGTGAATAAGTTGGGATGATCGTGAATGTAAACACATACTCCGCCAGAATGAAAAGGGCCAGGTAGCATGGCAAAGTCTTTATAGTGTGAGCTGTGGGGATCGCCTCTCATGTATTTAGAGAAGTACCTTGTACCCATTCGATGTAAAGCTGTCCCCAGCCTCGTCTTGAACCTTGACGGCAAAAGATTAGGTATGTCCTATCAACGGTGGATGCCTGAACGCACCGTGCCGAATGACAATGCAACCATCGTTATCACTACAATGGCCTCTATAAACATCTAGGTTAAATCTCGATCAAGGAAGCTCCAACGGACGACTGACGGACTACGACTGTGACAGGGAAGGTTAATTATGATATCATGGGATAGTGGAATGAGAACGCACTTGTGATGATGAAAGCCTTTTGGGCTCTCGTCCCAAATAACGGTTCAACAGCCATGGTGAAGCAGGTCCGTCAAAACCTTTGGCTGGAAGAATGAGAAGACGTTGTTAGCGCTGAAGCCGCCAAATCCCCAGTTCTACTTCGCCCAAACCAGCACGTGGCTGTGTCTCCTTCCTGTGCCCTTGAACCGCCGCAGTTCCCCTGTTTCAGAATCACGCTTGACTGGCGCGTTTACGGGTTGATATTATATGCATGTAAATAATCATCAAACCTGAGCACTTCAACCCAAGATTAATTACACTTAACTCTCCCTTGACCCCAATGCGACTTCTGCCTCCTTACCGCAAGCAACCAGGTTGAATATCTACGACACCGTTTATAACGTCAAACAGCCAACACTGAATTCAAAAATCATCCCCTCTCATGGTACACTGTTTAACGGCCTCGGCCACCAATAGCTCTTCCCTCCAAAGTATTCGTATATTCTCACACATCCAAGGAAGCCAGGTATCACTCCTACCGCACTCCACAAAATCGTCGTTCGTCAGGCTAGCCAGACTGGTTTGGGCTCTGGTGATAAGCGCGTCGCAAAGTGTGGTCAATGACTGCCTCCAAGCGATTTCGTTTGCATCAGATACGATTTCTTGTTTGCCTCCTATGACATCGCGCCACGGTTGGATGGCGTTATCATCGGTTGCATCATTTGAGACAACAAGACGATAGAGCCTTAGTGCTGTTATCAAGCGCCATGAAGGCCCTGCTGATTCTGCCGAGTGATATAGGGTCCAGTCTCTGCGTTAACTTGGTGTAAGTTTCACGACCAGGAGTTCAAGAACACATACCCCCAATAACTTTCGTCTCCGAGAACACTCTTGACAAACCCACCAGATATGTGATCGAGTATTAGGGATTCCACAACATCTTGCACGTCGACTTCGCCGTCCGTAATCTCGGCTTCGCCTGATGATTTATTGACGAAACCATATTCAATAAACAGTGTGCGGTTAGGGTGCGACCCGTAAGTCAGGAAGATCTCATCGCCCTCTTGTACGGTTGTATCCACTGGCGAAACGAATTTGAATCCTTTCCCAGCTGACTTTACCGGCGCAGTGTTCCAAATATCAGCCTCTGATGGGACTGGGGTCATATGCGACCCTTTCGCAGTATGGTTCGCGAAATCGAGGATGGGACACAGGGTCACATTATCGGGGTCTCCCTTTGATGATTTGAGGCGATAATATATACAGCGAGTGTTGACTGCAGGTGAGGCAGATGAGGGTTTTCAATCATACAGTGCTATAATGAGAATACATGCCGTTCAACCACGCCCACACGTAGTTGCTGGTAGAACCATGGACGTCATCCAAATGACCATCATATGTCGAGGACACACACGAATTCGCAGTCTGTTATCGCTTTAGAGAATAGAACCGAGTGCAGCAGCGCGCATTTCCCACCAAGTACGCCCGCACTGAAGCCCAGTCTTGACAAAATCGTTCGTGCAGCTTAACCAAGGATGCAAGCACACTCGGCGGGAGGTAGCCAAGCAGCGGGATCCCTTCGGATTCCATGCCAATTTTTGATCGCACAAACCAGGTCAAAGGATGACTGTCAAACTCCCTAGGCAGAGTCGAGATGTATGGTCCATAGTGGGGGTCCGGCGAATCCTCACTTCCATGTGGGCGGTTGAGATACAGATGCAGAGATATCATTTGGGTAGCGGTCAATGGCGTAGGTCCGGACGTGGGATGGAGGGACTTTAAAGTTCTAATGTTCATTAACGCATGAGGCGGAACTGCGAATAGCTGAGAGGATGGCTTTCATGATCGTCAGCGGAAGGTTCAATGTATTATGTCCGTATAAGAAGCTCACAGGACACGACTTCCGCGCGAAAAGGCCATTCCCAGCAGCTGTATATATATCCAGGAGGATGTTAGATCAAGTGATGACCTCCGAACGGAGTGAATTGTTGTGATCGTGACTCAACTGGGCGTTTCTTTGCATTCAACGAGCAGGTCATCGGCTTTTACTTCCATCCCATGAGTCCTCAACCATGTCAACAGCTTAGACCACCTATAATTTAGTGACGACTGTGCCTCTGAAATGCTCGCTGTCGTGAGTATCATTGACGATATTCTCAGCGCAGAGTCATGGGACTGAAGAATTTACAGACACATATGCGGCTCTCCGCGCGCTTGTCCGGACCGTACATGATGGAATCACCGGTCCCGCAGTAGCATGTCCTTGAGATTAATTGGTTCCTCAACCATCTCCCGCCTACATCGATTGGATATCTATCGTAGAGGGTTTCTCCATCTAGCAAATTCGATCTTTCTGGGACCTGCTGTCATTCGAAATATGTCCGTATTCAACGCATCTCGTTTACTTGGCAAGACTGTCCTTATCACTGGAGCAAGTTCTGGTATCGGAGCGGTGAGTACAAACCTAGATCTCAGGAGGAGAGAACGCTGATCGATGTCCATAGGCCACTGCTCTCTTGTTTGCCAAGGTATGTCGTGGCAACTCCCTTGTATGTCTAAACATCCCGACTCATCTCGTAGGGAGGTTCCAATGTTATACTTACCGCTCGCCGATCGGACGCACTTCAAAAAGTCGCAGACGAGTGCACAGCTGCCCACAAAGAAGCTGGCCTGCAACATGGCGGCAGATTTGTCGCCATACAACTCGACGTTTCTGATAGAAGTCAGATTAACGGCTTCCTAGAGAAGATACCTGCTGATCTCCGTGACGTCGATATTCTCGGTGAGTATACTGAATACGTCCGGATCGTAGCTTTCCGTCTTACATTTAGGATCATAGTTAATAATGCCGGATATGTCGTGGGCGTGGACAAAGTTGGTGAATTATCTCTGGATAACATGGAGGGCATGTTCGCAACCAATGTATTTGGATTGATCGCCCTGACCCAATTATTCATCAAGGGTGCGTATCTTGACCTTTAATTCCAGCTTTCATTCAGTTTCGTAGAGTTCAAGAAGAGGAAGACCGGTCATGTTATCAACCTTGGATCCATCGCCGGCAGAGAGGCTTACCCTGGAGGCAGTATCTACTGCGCAACCAAACATGCTGTCAACGCATTTAGTGGCGCTCTCATGAAGGAGCTTGTCGACACTCCCATTCGTGTCACCGAAATTCAACCAGGTAAATGAATTTCATTGCAGCTAGGGGCTAAACTCATTGTTGTGGGTAGGTATGGTCGAGACCGAATTCTCTGTCATCCGTTTCAAAGGCGACAAGTCTGCGGCAGATAAGGTGTATGAGGGCCTTCAGCCTCGTGAGTGATTTAATTCGCCGGCAGCCGCATATACTCACATAGTACAAAGTGGTGGCTGAGGATATCGCAGAAGAGATCGTCTGGGCAGCATCGCGTCCCCCGCACG
This sequence comes from Rhizopogon salebrosus TDB-379, assembly GCA_029603245.1. NCBI lineage: Eukaryota > Fungi > Basidiomycota > Agaricomycetes > Boletales > Rhizopogonaceae > Rhizopogon > Rhizopogon salebrosus. The sequence continues at coordinate 40,852 of MU837588.1, forward strand.
TGAACCTCGCCGAAGTTTTCGTGCTTCCAGTGAACCAGGCCAGTGCTACCATCAACTACAGGGCACCGAGGCTATAATCTCACGTTATCTCCCGACTATGACACTCCAAGTCCATGTATATAGACATTCCCTGTACATTTGATTGAAGCAAACAGAATGCGTCACAGAGAAAGCAATAAGGATACAGCAATGAACACCATCCACAAGTACGATCAAGACGACGGGCTAACTCTTCATTTTCTTACTCTTCGACCTGGTAATTTTCGGCGGTATAACCTCCTCTTTCACTACCTCAACGTCGTTGTCATACACATACTTCTTCACCACAATGTTCTCTGGGTCAACATCAGCCAGTGGATGCTGCTCGGTATCCACGAGGTTGCCGAGAGTATCCAGGCGAAGACTCTGAAAGGAAAAATGAGAAATAACACGGTAATTCTCTGCGGGCCACCTACCTTGGCTGTCGGGGCTAAGCAACTTTTCTCAATGATGGCATCCTTGCTCCGCGAAGGTTGAGGTTGGACCTGATCCAGATAAATTTCCGTCGATAACCCACGATGCCACTTCACCCGTTTGCGCTCTCTCGCCTCCTCATGAGTGTCATCCCCAAACCGCAAACGTTTGACAGGTCGGTCAGGCCTCTCCGGTGTCTCATAATCCTCCACTTCTCCCGGTCCCCTACGGTGCTTTGAGGAAACCACACCCTCGTTTTCATCATGCTCTTTATTGGTGCTAACCATGGATTGATCACCAAGGTCGCTAGCACCTTCGGTATCGCTTAATCCAGGTCCATCTTCACCCCGTTTCGCTCGCCGCTCGGCACGTTCGAGTCGTTGCCGATCCCTCGCCTCTCTCTGCTTTTGCAATATCGTCCGAACCTTCACAGTAGGGCTTTCCGGCCTGATACCCTCCTTGCGAATGATTTCCCTTTCCAGCTTTGAAAAAATTTGCTGGTTCTTCGTGGTGTTGGAGTTAGTGAGGGCTTGGAGGGCGGTTGCACTCATCCCCAGGAAGCCGTCGCCCTCAGAACGCCGTGAACGTCGAAGTTTGAGAGGTTGCGTTGATGCGGAGGTATCGAAAACGTCGTTTGCGTGCTGGGCTGCAGGCCTGCGTCGGGACGTTCGACGACCCCGACTTAGGCTCTCTGTAGACCGACGTGAAGAAGATGCGTCCGCTGTTTCCTGGGACTCAACAATATCATGGGTTGACTTCAGAGGCTCGTCTTCTGGTGGTGCAGGTAAGATAGTTGAATCAAAAAGTAGGGATGGTTGCGTGCTTTGTGCCTCAGACTGCACAAGACTCTGCGGACTGCTGTTGTTATCATCGGCGGGCGAAGAGTCAGATTCTGCCGGTTTGGAAGGAACTGCATATCGTGCTGATATGACTCCAGGCTCTACCTTGCGGAACTTCATAGGACCTGGTGGCTTCCGAGGACTCGGTTCTGGTAGGGCGGGAGCAGGTGTCGGGAGTTCGGGCACCGCCTTGGGTGCATATTTTCCCCCAAGTATTCCGGGGACAACCTGGCGTATCATCACAGAATGAGTGATGGGGGGAGACTTGACAGTCTCTTCCCCGCCACGTTTCCGCTTCAGCGTCGAGAGCACTGACGTCTCTGGTGCAGAATTCCCTTCTAATTTGTGGTTCGGTGGCGCGGCATGAGACTCATCAGGACTGCTACTGCCAGCAGCAGCCAACTTGAAAGGTGGGGCACGCTAATAAACACAATTCACGTGAGCATAAACCAACCACAAACCTGTCTAGATGGGGGTCTTACCTGTCCCGCACCGAAGGCAGGCAGCTTCGTAGCTGCGGACGAAACAGTTTTCTTGGGCTGTGGTCTGGCATAAGGCTTAGCGCCGATTCTTGGTATGCGACTGCCAGTTGAAGGCTTTTTCAAGCTCGACTTCAAAGGACTAGACGATGCCGCGACCCCATTAGCAATTAAATCATCTCCGGGTGCCTCAGATCCTTCAGCTTCTTCGGGAATGGAGTGCGGGAGATCCGTCCCTGCCTTTTGGCTAGGCACGAGAGGGAACGGTAGCTTGACGCCAGATCTCGGTTTGGAAGAAAGCTTAGGGAACATAGGCTCTTTAGCTTTGCCATCAGCGATGCGGGATAATCGCGGTGATGGATCGACAGAATGACTTCGTATGGATTGAGGAAATGTGAGTCTCGGTTCCACTGAGGCACTCCGGGCCCTGGGAGAAGTGGCTGGTCGAGTTGGGGAACGCATGCGCATGGGACTATTGAGATCTGCGATAAGAACACGCTTAGCGGGACTACGGGATAC
>MU837589.1:0-25638 GCA_029603245.1 Rhizopogon salebrosus TDB-379
GATCAAAAAAGCAAAAGATGAGAAAACTCACCATCGCCGTCATCCACTGATGCCACGGTGTTTGAAGATGTGGATTGAACGACACAGGGAGGTGTGTCGAGACTGGAATCAAGCAGGGAACTCGATATGCTATAGCAGGAAGAGGGGGAAAGGAGGGACGGGAACGTAGCAACAACGGCGGTATTGATGGTGGGCAATGCTACAAAAGTGTTAGCGCATCAAAAAAATGTAGGGGACGAGAAAACTTACAGTCACCGTCATCCACCAGTGTCACCGTGTATGAAAATACCGGAGCGACACAGAGAAGGGTATCAAGATCGAAATCAAGCACAGAACCCAATTCGCTGAAGGAGTTAGAGGGAGAAAGGAGGGATGGGAACACACCAAAGATAGAGGTATCAAGTTCGAACGACGCTACGAGAACGATCAGTAATCAAAAATGCCAAATGGTGATGATGTCTCACCGTTGGAGTCATCCGTCGCAAACTGTTCGTAAACGGAGTCATCATAGAAGGATTCCTCCTTCTCAAAGACTAAAACTTCGACAACTTCAGAGAATCCTTATCAGTGGTAGCGTTAGCGTCAACCACGACAGTGAGTAGGACGAACTTACGAGTTCTCCTCACTCTCGCAACTCCGTCATCGTAGGAAGCGTCAAGGGCGGCACCCAAGGCGGTAAAGGATGGGGAGGAGAAAAGGGATGGGAACGCACCAACGATAGATGTATCACAATCAGATAGCGACGCTGCCACAATGATTAACGCATCAACAATGCCTCAAGACAAAAAACTTACTATCGCAGTCGGCCATCGACGTAGGGGTGTCGAGATCCTGCACGGAGCCCAATGCGGTGAAGGATGGAGAGGGAGAGAGGAGAGAGGGAAATGTACTTGCAACAAACCAGTCCATGGCATCTTCACTACGGCTTGACACCAGAACTGGAAGGGTGGGAGAAACATCGTCGACGCCCGACTCCGAACGGGTCAACAGGCGATACACATCGCAGGACAGTCCAACGATGATACACAACAGATAGAATACACACAGGGCAGCAATCTCGATAAGTCGAGGGCGTTTTCAATCATGGAGCGAAGGCTCAACATTGTAATACAGGGGATGTCTGGATAAGGACGCGAGTAAAAATGTACAGAGGGGTAAAGAGGCATAGAGGGGTAGGAGACAGAAGTGGGGGGTGGCCCCTTTCGGTTGAGCGTCTATTTATCCCTGGGACTTTAGGGGCGGCTCAGTTAGTTTAGGGCCGTCCTGGAACAGATCAAGTATATGGCTGTAGACGTGTAGTTATATGGAACGAACTGGAACGAACGGCTGGTCTGAATCCGAAGTTGCGTTTATCCAGTGGGTCCATGTTTCACTATGCTTTTCCCAAAATGTTAACGCCGGCGGCACAGATGGAGTCAGAAATCTCTTGGCGTCGGCGGCATCTAGCCCCAATGTATTTATTTATAGTTGTATGCCAAAAAATGACAACGCCGGCGGCATTTCCAAAAAGTGCTTCATAGAGTCGATGCTTATGTTCGATTGATTTTCTAAGAGGCTCTAGACGCGCTGATGCCATCTTTGCGTACACTGCACGTCAGTGACCGGTATGTACTGGTACAAATTTGAGGCTCGCACAACTCGGCTTGCAGGCAAATTCTTCTACTGACTTGCGCTTATCTGGTTCACGAGACAAGTTCGAACGATCATCGCGTTTACTGTCTCTTCAGTACCCACCAGTCGTTGGATCCCAGAATTCACACGTCGTTCCTTTCTAAAATCAAAGGACTTTCCCCGGAACTTAGATCGTTGACCTTGCGAGTTGAGTAACGAGTTTCTCTTTCTCTTGCGGAAGGAGGTTTCAAAGGACAAGCTGTAGCCGACAGCTGGTATCTCGAGTGGTTTGCTCTACTTTAAGGGATGAGCCAAATCTATATGGATTACTACATACCTTTCAATCCACCAGTTCGGGTATGTTGATCGGTCTGGAAATTGTTGAGTTTATTAATATTGGGCCTCATTGGTCAAAATGTATCATGCGAACCTCCTCTTCAGAAGACTGTCGCATCGACGTCTCTGATATGTTACAACCCCTTCCCGTCGCTGCAATTTTCGTGCGGTGCACATGACGGTGGTCTCGCAGTTCACGCTATTCGACATTGACCTGTGTAGGATAGTCGCAGCTTGAGGAACTCGGAACTATTCGATTTGCCACTTTACCGTGACAATGTGCGTTTTCTACGAGACTAGTTTGTTCATCCTACATAGGGATGCTTGTTATTGCCTGGCTAACCTCCATACCGTAGTTCTACCCACTGCGCTTTGTTACCTGCCTGCCCTTGGCATAGCCGGGCGGCGAACAATGACATGTTGCTCCATTGTGAAGTACGGTACTTATCGTTTATACATAGTCTCTTCACAGATGCCGGGAGCAGCTGTTCAGTTTCAGCGCAAATATCATGACCGAGCATCATGTTTGCAAGTTCATATACCAGGTCCCATATCAAGCGAGGTGATCGTCAATCGGCTACTAGTAACGATTTCCAGAATATGCATATCTTTAACGCACACTAAAATAGTTTCTGCTGTTTACGAGATGACGAGCATAATAGTACAAAAATAAGGGTTTACGCTTGCGGCATTTCAACTTCCCCATCGCCATTATTCAGTAGCGTCTCTGCGGCACGCTTGATGGTAGCAATCTTGGCTCGCATGACTGCAATCGCTTCTGGTAGTAGACGTTGCGGAGGATAGAATCCCTCAGACTCGATGTTGACTATGCAAGGCTATCAGTCAAAACTCCTGCAAAGGAGAATAGACACATACATAAGAAATAATCTCGCTCGCGGGCAAGATCAAAACATCCTTCAAACTCCGGGTGTCTATACGCTTCTCTACTCATAGTCTCCTTCCGCATCGCCTCCTCGTCTACGCTGACCTTTTTCGTTTTAGGGTCTATTCGGATGACGCCTGGCGAGAAGCATTTTTGAAATTTCTTTGCAAGGTGGGGAGGCACAGGTTTTTCTGGCTTCAGAATCACCACTGGTAGTAGACGATATGACGCCGTCGCTGTTACTTGGAGGTCAGATATTCGGCATTGGTAGCTTCGATGCGATTACTCACCAACTGGGCAATACTTTGCATGATCTTTCCCGACACCCTTGATGGCATGTAGTTCCATGTCAACTTCCTGTCCAGGTCGCAGTTTTGCCAGCACGATGTTCGGATTCGTAGGCCCAGGAGGATTCTCCGCCATAACAAATCCTTGTTCTCCTTGCGGAACCCATGTCAAATGCGAGGACAGGACCTCGGCATTAATGTACAACTTGTTTGGGTCTGTGGTATCTTTTGGCACATTCTTCCTACGCTCGCAGGTTGCTTGTAACCGAAACACGACTGTGTTGCGGTCAGTAGCCTGATCGTTTGGACCTATCGAAAGGATGAGCACTAAAAACTTCTACGTCAGAAATATAACTGGCCTGCTTTCATGTCTATCAAGGCAGGATCAATGTTCAGAGGGACGAGACCTATTCGCTGTGCGAGCACTTCATCAGCGATAACCGAAGTGTTGTCCCACACGTAAATTCTCTCAACGCAAACCGTCGGGACCTAAGAGCATGTCAGGCGGTTGTGCCTGCGAACGCAACCATTCTGACATACCTCTGCAATCAGGATTCTCCTGAATGCGTTTGCGATGGATGCATCCACGCCTACTAAATCAAATTCGATAGACCGGTTTGATAATCTTTCTATTTTGACGGTCAGGCCCTATCCTTGCATGTCGTGGATCAGCCAGACACATATTAAGTACCTCAGGGCGCACCTTCGAGAATTTTTCGAGATCCCATGAGTGGTCCTCGTTGGGATAATGTCCAGGAAAGTCAGTGCTGGATACATGGGAAACGCGTTCGGCGTGAACGCCAACGTGTTTTCTTGGGTCAAACTTGCTTGTTGATGCTGTTGGCATTGTAGCCCGTACACTTCCAAAAATTTACTGCAGAATTAGATTACATACATCACGTGACCGCACATGATTGTAGTTGTTCTGGAATCTGCACACATCCTTTTCGTGTTCCCCGTTCCACGGTCGCGCAAAAACTTCTGTGCGGCGCGTTTGAGCGTGCACGTATGTATAATAAAAATATAATTTATAGGTAAAACAAAATTGAAGGACTTTGACCACTCAGTTTACACTAAATACGTACACATCGTCATTTGCATGTCTCGCCCGCCTTTTCAAGTAAATCATGTAGGACCTGTCCAGTTAATTTCGTATCCCAGATATGAGTTGCCCCTGGTGGGTGGGTATTTTCAGGAACTTGCAAGATGGCTTGATTTTGAGCAACAGCCTTATCAATTACGTTGCAGAGCTCCTGGAAAGAACAATGAGGACAAGATATCGGTCAACGAGCCAAACAAATGGGGGTGGCGGTACGATCACTTACAATAATCCACCTCTGGACCATCTCGTCATCCATCGGCAGCTTGATCAGCCTTGGAGAGAGCAACCTGGAGCGCCAGCCCAGTAAACAGTCCGACCTTATAGGAGATGCGAGGTGGAATGTTGCTCGGACCAACAGAAGATAAAGCACACGACACTGGGATACTGACGCCAGACAGTCCAAGAAGCCATTTATAATCGAACTAAGTAAATTGCAAGGGATGACGCCAACGGCCACAAGGTCGCCATAGAGGGCAGCTGCATTAAACATCTCGTCTCGAGTGGGCTCAATTGGATGGGCAGATTCCTCCAAACCAGTCGCCCGAGGCATAGGCAACGTATCAACCGAGAGCTATAGAAGCGGCCGATCCCTTAGATAAACACGTTGAAAACCACAGATTGACGTACGTTGGACCAAGCCTTGAGTATACTCGATGTCGCCATATCTTCGAGGTGTATTTGAAGAGTACGCATGGCACACCAGTCGCTCAGACTAAGTTGGACGAGGGCATCATGTATGAGGAATGCCACAGTGCGGGTATATTCCAATCGAGCAGTGCCAGCGCGGAATAGTGCTTTCGCCACTGGGTCGCACAATGACTTCGGTTGGCCGAGTCCAGCACTCACCGAATGAACGATCAAGCGGGCTTCATGGTGGATGGTAGAGGGATGGCATGTCCGTGGCGTCATGTGCTGAACTCTACGGAAATACATTTGTAGATGTTGGTCCAATGTTGGTCTTAACATCGCAACCCCACGAGGATGCCAGAAGGCTGAAGGTTTTGGTGAGCGATCCTCAGGGGATCTGCCTATTGGCTTCGGTGGCATCCATGCCTGAGGAACATAGCTTGAGTCGAACCTAACGAAGGCAATGGATCTTCCTGGCAAGATGAACCAGGAGAACTTCCTTGCGACAACGTCTCTAGCCAAGGTGATATCAAGAAGGTCGTATGCTCGAGTCATGGTCGGTAAGGAATGAGAGAGGGAAATTGGGCGTCAAGCTACAGCACCAGAGGAAAATGGTCCATGACACATTTCTCTTATGCGCTTGGTTGAGCTCAGATTGATGTGGAATAATGAGCCACTGCTTGGCAACTTCCACAGTCAAGTTCTTCAAGTGTTCAAAAGATGTGGCATTGAGGGGCGTTGACCAGTGGACCATATAGAGCTAATGGCGAGCACCAAAGAAATCTGTCACTACAAGGAAACGAGCCTCGAACATCTGCATCAAGTTTTGCAGCAATGTTATACATGAAAATCAAAAGCTTGAGGCGACCACAGGTAGTAAGTGTAGGCGCAAAGCTGGGACTCTGGGGCTGCGCGATGCTGTACTGTGTCTGCAGGTGAATGGGAATTACTGCTTGCGCATTTGTTCAACAACCATGCAGTGACGACGCGCCAAACATTGTCCTTGTCCGTGACGGACCTTTGTCTGAGAGGTAGGAACCCGCAATGATTCTGTTTCTGGCACCCACAAGGAAAGATAAAATTTACAGTGGCGCTCAGCCAAATATCACGTGACTTGATCCTCGGAACCTGGTGCGACGCCCATAGGCTACTTGTAGCCGCGTAATCGATGGCATGACCTTCGCAATAAAGTAGTTTCGTTCCCAACTTTCTCCGCCTGCTTAGGATCTGGACGTCGAGGTACAACTTACCCCACCAACACCTCCGCATTTAGAAGGTGACGCTTAAGAGTTAACCCTTACCCAACCATGTTCACGGGTGTTCTTAAACGCTGAGAACTTAACGCCGTCGAGGTACGCTTATTCCACCATACGTTGTAGCAGCTGCAAAACAAGCCAGCCCCCGCATTTAGAAGGTAATGCTTAAGAGTTGACCCTCAGCCGATCACGTTCACGAGTGTTCTAAAGCGCTCAGATCATAAATTTCCATAACGCGTCAAGGTACGCTTACCCCAACCATATATTCAACATTGTTGCAATACTGCAAAATAGCCAAGTGCTTTGACAGCTTCGCATTTAGGATGTGACGCTTAAGAGTTAACCCTTAGCCAATCATGTTCACGGGTATTCTTAAACATGACGCCCTCGAAGGTACGCAAAGTACTTACCATATTTTGTTCCAGCTTGCAAAACAGCCAAATTCTGTTCTGCCCTCCAATGACACCTTCGCATCCGGAAGTTGACCCTTAATCCTCGAGATCTAGTGTTGCCGCGGCTCGTCTCGGCTCGGCTCATGGTGGGTCATTGATGCCTCCTCCCCAGCTGAGCTTCAGCAGCTAGGAACTTTGAGTCCTGAGGCACTATGTTATCCCCTTGGGCCAAGCCGAGCCGAGCCGCGGCAACACTATCGGGATCTCCTTGGCCAGTTGTGTCCACCCAGTCCCAGACAGTGGTAAGGTTACACTACCCATAGTTATATTGCAGTCAGCCAACGCTTACGCTTGCACTATATGTATTTTGGGCGGCAGAATGCCACTGTCTCGCCCGAATTGATAAATGCACGTCGAAGCTACCTCGCATCATCTGTCCCACTCCAGGAAATTCCCTGACACTCGCACTCGCTGAGTCTGGTGTGTTGCATATCTGTTTCCAAAAAACAAGTTGACCATTACTGACCCGGATTACAGCCACATCATTCTGTTCTTCTGACAACCTTATCTATCAACTCCACATGTCTCTGAATCTCATTCATGTGGATCCACATATCTTTCTTCAAGTGGAACAAAGGGGTCAACCAGTTGTTGTGTACGAGTGTAAATTACACTGGCAGGGGATCCCTTGTGGAATGTTTATAGAGGGAACGAACCGTGCGGTGTCTGCCCACTTACGAGGACATGGAATTACTGGACCGGAAAAGGCCAGTACAAGTTGCACATGGGGCAGCTGCTCCAAGACACTTAAGAGGGGAAGCCTGATGAGACACATCCTTGCTCACCTCGGTGTCAAAGTGCGCTGCTCCGTATGTGGAGTCGTGAAGTGCCGCCACGACCTCTTTCGTAAACATATCAAATCCTCAGAGCCATGCCGTCTCGCGTCTGCCGATATGGTTGACGGACCTGAAGGATATGTTGTAGCTTTTACGGGTTGGTTCGCTACCAACTAGGTTTGACACTCATGAATTCCGAGGTATGTGACCCTCATCCGTTATGCGACTGGATTGCGCTGATTAGATTTCATTGTATATGTACAGTGTGCAAAGCACATATGCAGCACCCCCCCCCTGCGGCGTCATCCAAAAAAAATTGTAGAAGGATTTCACCTGGTTTAGCGAACGTTTTATATTTGTACCAAAAATCAAACTTCATAGCACTAAGGCCCGACCACGTATGATGCCCTCGTGCGCGCTACTTGGGGGGGATAGCTATGTAGTGTCATTTCTTGTCGTGGTGTATGTCTCCTGAGTCCTGAGGCTCGGAAGGCTGTTTTCTTGCTCTGTTTCAACGAAAATTTTTATTTTTAAAAATAACTCCAAGCATTTAAAGTCAGGATATTAGGAGAAATTTACGATTACCTAATGTGAATTCTGTACATGGACGGAGCCTCCGGCGAACCCCGGATTCTTCTCGGCAAGAGTGAAGACATCCGAGGAATCAACAACGGCGGCGGCACGAAACCCTGCGGTTGTAGCAGGAGTTAGCGGCACTGATAAGGTATGTATGTTGCAAAGATGTAGTCTGTAGTTCCACTAAGAGAGCTCCACTGTTATGTTTAATGACAATGCAGTTGGATCACAGTTGGATCTGTGTCACACAAGGATGTTTCTTTGCTTTTGAGGAGGGAAATTTTATTGAGCAACAAGCAGGAAGCTCAGGGCGCGTCGCAGATAGGGGACTCGCATGAAGGAAAGCACATCAAGCTCGAACCTTTCATCTAACCCTATAATCAACGTCGCCTTCTTCACGGGGCGAGTCCATTGAGCAATCTCCAAACCACGAGTGACATTTCCTTCTGTATATACATGCAGTCATCTGAAGGGAAGTACGCATGACACGATTATACCGGCTGTACTCAAAGCTGCGTGTGGGCTCGACTGCACTTCTAGGGCTGTGTTGTTGCATGCCTGGAAGCAAGTATTATCTGGCGGACGGCGGGCCACCCTTGAAACGCCACATTGTGAGGGGGATCTGGCAACTGAGCCTTGGCCCCAGCAAGTGAATCAAGCTCAGGAAGTATGTCGAGGAGGATACGAGCAACCACGCTAGGATCACCAACCGGCGAATCGATGAGTCTGGCGCACTTCACCAGTCGATTGCAAACCCCACCACCTGGTTTATCGCCGTGCAAACCATCCAGTTTACTGGCATCAATAGATAGGTCGAAGTAGTAAAGACTTGGACATAGCTCCAGGAGGGAAATGAGGCCGTGGAAAGTAGTTTCAGGGGGGCTTGGTTTGACACGGAAACCTTGGTCTGGCGAGTGGAAGGTAACGTTAGCATGAGCAAGTGCGGAAATTGATTGAGCTGACCAGTGTTCGCCGCAGGTATGGGCAATTCAGGAAGTTGGTGCGGGTTCACGGAGGCCGTAACTGTCTGTTGGGGTTGGGTTGCCTGAACAGAGCCTACAGGGGGTATAGGCAGGGGAGGTTGGGGAGGTTGATTTGGGTGACCAAAACCCATAGGAAGAAGAAGTTGTGGGGATGGAACCAGTACACGTGGTCGTGAATCGACCAGCTCCAGTTTCTCGAGATGTGGCCAAGCGGTAGCCATCGTACGCAAATCGGCGTCACCGAGAATGAATCGCAATGTCATGTGTATGCGCAATGAGCGAAGTCCACAACAGAGGAAGAGGGGTCGTAACATGTCGGAGATATTGACAGGATCAGCTCCCAGAATGTACGGGAGATTGACGCTGAAATCTTGAAGTGCGTGACGTGATGAATCCCGACTGACGAGGCGCAAGAGGACCTCAAGATTTTCAGGACTGCGGCATTCTCTCCGGGACGCATAAACATCGATCGTCACAGATCTAGGAGAGCTTTTTATCGCTCCAAAAAGTGTGATAGCAGTCTCCAGAGTGTCAGTGTTGAACCGGAGAGTATGCAGCGAAGGAAATGAAAGCGACTCTGGAAGTAGGTTGACAACAGATTGGTTGTTGACCTGCAGTCGGAGATTTCTGAGAGATGAGAGACCACAAAGGCGGAGAACGTCCTCAGGGGTCGTGGGATTACAGTCCAGTTCCTCGAGTTTTCCCCAAGAGCAGATTACTCGAGAGATGCAACTTCGGGCTGATTCCTGTTCTGGACATTCGTCCATAAATACAATTTGCAATGTCAGGGATTTAATGTCGGGGCAGAGTCCTGGGATTCTGCTCAGGGCAAATAGAGTGTGCTCCTGACTCCAGCGCTGATTAGGTATTTTCAGAGATTGCAGACGTGGATTGAGCAAATGACGTAGTAAGCTGAGGCTTATCCCAGGAGCCCAAGCTAATTGTCTGAGATTCGGGAGGAGAGGAGAGGGCACCGCGTAATAGATTAGTGCGAAAATATCATCCGTAACAGAGGGGTGTCGATCACTACGTCTCCGTTGTCCGGAGAGGTCTAATGTGCGGATGCGATGAGCATATTTGTAGAAGACTGACAGATCTGGTTCCATGTTATTATTGGACTGCGTTATGAGAAACGTGGTTCAGTTTGAAACGCAGCGAATAGTACTTGTGATAGACATGCCTCGTCACTCAACGGCCTGGTGTTTGCCGCATAAATGCAAGATGCTAGCGGATGCAAACTATCCAGATCGCTCCACAGCGCATCGAGAGAGGCTTCACTGAAAACGCTGCAGGTTCTGGCTAGCATAGCCAAAGTACATCGACCCGCTTGTTTGTCCTCCATGATGGTGGCCAAGAGGCAGGCTCGAACCTCTGGCATTAACAACGGATGATACATGTTGATATCTGAACCCAATACTTGCTGATGCTGGGCAGCCTTGACAAGTGGATTTCGGTGTTTACTGTTGGATGCACGGGCGCCAAGATAACTCAGGCGTCAGTATAACTTGAAGTACTTATACGACAGATGTCTAGAAGCCGTCGCGTGTTTGGATCTCTATCACCGGGCCCACCGTATTGATCTCTATTGATTTGTAAGTTTTTTGTAAAGCGGATGTTACCACGCTTAAGAAGAACGTGGTTCCGAGTCTTCCGACTGCGACAGAGCCAGGATACAAATTACAATTCGTTGCCCGGTGTTTGTTTATTCACCCCTCGTTGAACGGCACACCCCGAAGAAGGAAGTGGAAACTCCCTTCTGGCACTTCAATGATCAGTGCGGATAAACGTCCACCAGCCTCTTAATCATTGACCTTGCAGTTTACAGACGTAAATAGGGCTGCTGAGACGGTAAGTATTGTTACCTCACAGTCGAACACGCGGCCATAGAAGAAGTCGGAAAGTATGTATATTCACTCACTGCACCCTCGTGCTCGACGCCCACCTCCGCTAGCTGTAGTACCCATGCATGTATTCGATTTTTATATTAGAGATAACCAAGTCCGCAGCCGACGGTATACATAAAATGATGACGAAAGATAGATGTACAAGAAAGCAGTTCTAGCATAAAGCACGCCTCGCACCTCCGATTAATGAGTTAATCCGTAGAATATAAAGACTCCATCACACAGAACGCTGGCAAGAACGAATCACCTCATCGTTCACTCGTCCATCTCTTTCTCTTGCCGACAGCAAGAAAGCCATGCGAACCACATCATAGTGCGAAGTTGTAGGACGTCCTCCTTCCATGCCATCGACTGGTTTTGCTCCCGGAATTCGCTCGTCAACTTCTCACAACGTTCAATGTTCTCGGGGCTAACGAAATCGACTGCAACTTTGATACAGTCCGCAAGGTTGCATACCTGCGTTGCAAAACATCAGCATCGCAGGACAGCGAAACGGTAATCTGACGAACCTGATGAGCGCAACCAGCTGGAATGAATATCGCTTCTCCTGGTTTCTGGTACACACGATGGCTCTTGATACCTTGCGTGTCATACAACTCTTTCCGTAGCTGGCTATCCAAGTAAAACTGTTGCGAGTGGATCGGGTCATGTTGGAATACGCCCTTGAATTTTCTCCTAAGAAAAGTGCGCAATCTATTCGCATCTTCGGCGCGGAAGAGGTCCCATACGGCGCATCCAGGTTTGCCATCTGGGGAAGGAGACGCGTACGTCATGATGTTCACGGCATCGGCCATGTCCATATGAATTCTCGTGGACCCTTTGCTGCCTGCCGACTCAAACGACGACATTGCATTGTACATCTTGGGTCCTGCAACGGGACGGGAATAACTAGTGTAATCTCAAGTCGTATTATGATGCTTACCAAGATCCGGAGCGACAGTGTTGCTGGGGAAATGAGACGCAATATTGAGGGCACCATCGCGACGAACATAATCAGGCACGGGGACAGCACGGCTGAAATCCTCGAAAAGCTCAGGAAAAGCGGTCTTGAAATCTGTTGATGGTGGCCAATCCTAGAGATGCGTGCTAAGCGTATTTCGAGGAATACGCTCATGATACACATACCTTAAGCTTCCAGCACTCCACTCGCCCTTCATATTTTCCGAACCACGAGAAGAACTCGCCTACCGTCACGCGCTTGTTTACGTCAGTCTGGCACTCCAGAATAAGGCAACTCTGAGAGCTGTACTTCTGTACGAAATACTCAGGCGTCCACTGAATTTGAAACTTCGGCAGCAGCCCGGTGACCACAATTGGCTCCCCTTTAGCCCATAACGGGCGGAAATTTTCTTCCGTAAGCTGCGAATCAAGGACAGTGATGGTAGAATGCGAAGGTATTTCACTTGACGAAGTATCAGCGGGCGGTAGCACTGTAGGGGCTGGTGGCTCGACGACCTGCGAATCGGACGGAGCAGGTACTTCGGATTCTGAGTGAGAAAAACCAGCTTGTGACGGGCCGCTTGAGGGAGCAGAAGGATGCGGTGGCTCTCCCGCTGGTGCAGATTTCTCGCCGCCGTTCTGCGAACCTGCAGCCTCGAGAGAAGCAGTCCCATTTGATTGTTCTGCCTGTAGTAATGGATCAATTGCTCCAACAACAGGCAGTGCATCAAGATCAGGCTCCTTGAGTATGACCTCCATATCCTTAATCGCCTGTGCAAGCTCTACTTTACAGAAGCGTGACATCGGTGAGAAGTCCTTGGCATGGTGCTCGTTCCGGCGTGTGCAAGACAAGAAAAATGGGTTGCTATGAGCGTGTTTTTCCCGACGGGCCTGGAGAGAGACGATCTCGCTTTGGGTCGCGCCAGGACGATCTTCGGTAAGATCCTTCACCTGCTCGAAACATTCCGCGCACGCTTCTCTGCCACATAATCGGCACATCCAACTGCTGGAGAAAATCGAGGTCATGCAGGTATCTAAGCATAACAATCATCAGGGAAAGAGAAAGAACAAAAGGTCACAACACTGACCACAAGTGGCGCGCACTTCGCTTTCTCGCGTCCTTCGGATGATCTCGGTGTAGTTCAAGTGTTGCAACTCCTGACGAAGCGTTTTGACGAGAGCTTGAGCGATCGTCCTCTAAAGCCTCAAATGTTCAGAGCCAAAAGTTTGCCAAGATGAAATCCTGCTCACTTTCGTTCGCCGTATATGCGTGAGAGTCAATGGGACATTCCAGCTCGAGGGAAAATGCATGCTTGGTGCATCTGGTCGTTGGTTCTCAACGAAGCTGACGCCAACAATATTTCTCTGATTGTCTTTCAAGAAAAATCGTATGCCTTGGAATCGACATGTGTCACCGGCCCAGCGACGTGTACACGACACACAACGTGGGAACTGTTCAGACCGATACCGATTCGACATGCACCGAGCGAATTGTAGTTCAGGGTGCAGCTGAGCTGAAGTGTCGGCATTTTGTCCTTGATCCCCCGTCACAATCCGCATGGTACCTTTTGGATATCAGAATCAATTGGATGTGATCGAGAAACAGCGGCTTTACTCTCTGTTGTCTTCTCTTTACCATTGTCGGGAGGGGCGGATGCGTAGGAAACAGTCGGCATTAACTGGGCTGCAAGGAGTTAGCACTTGTAATTTCACCCATAAATCAACCGACCATTTTGAGCTGCAATTTGTGCAGCTTCACTACGTTTCCTAGCATTGTAACCACGCTTTGATGAACCTGGGCATACCGTCAGCCATCAGGGAGAAAAGTACTGCGTGAGAGTATACCGTTTCCTTCCGTAGTCTTTGCTTTTGTTTTCGCCTTCTTAGTCTTCGGTGCTGATTCGCCATCTTCAGTCGAAGGACGCTTTTGCGGGGGAAGCGGTGCAGGACCTGCATGGTACAGGAAAATTCCTGCTGGAGGATGCATTGCATCAAACATTTGCTGCCCCTGTAAGGGCGCCGTAAAACGGGCAGCTAAACGAACAGAAGCTCTTTCAGCATGCTGCAAGGCTTTGCATCGGTGAAATTTGAGAAACCAGACTACGAAGAATCAACGAGATGATAGTTACATGAAGGATGGTGTCCTTGTAGTTGTTGAGGATGGAAATTTTGCGAAGGGTGGCTGTACTGAGCTAAGGATGAAGTCAGTGGCGTAATCAATAAGTCAGGGGACAGCGAACTAACAGTTCGCTGGATAGTCGCCTGATAAGGCTGGCGTGTACAAAGAATTTGAATGAGAATGTCGCGTATCCTACATGCATACTCACCTGTTCGCTCATCCGAATACATTGGTGCAACAACAGAAGATCCATAAGGAGGATTGGACATATCTGCTTGAGATGTCCAAGAATTCGTTGGCATTCCATAATTTCCAGCCTCATCCATCCTTGATCTCCCCTGGCGAGGTACCATGTCACCATTAGGTTCACCATGCATGTGAGGATGTGGTGGCAATTGGTACGGACGACCAGGACCTGGGCCATTGTCAATTCTCCGTTTAGGCGCAGAGCGGTCTTCGCTAGGTTCCCAGCTGGCTTCTCGTAGGTGAAAAGTGGAGCCAGACTCTATTGATTGCCCATAGCTGCCTTGTGGCTGATGCGGGGGATGTTGATACTGTGAAACAGCAACAGGCGATGGAAGATGAGGAGCATGGGAGTAGACAGAGGAGTCGGATGATGGATTGAGGAGTTGGCTGATGGAAGTCCTCTTGTGCGAATCTTGCATGGTATTCATCGCTGCAGACAATGACGAGGAGAAGGAGAGAAGTAGATGTAAACGGGGAAAGAAGGCAAAACCGCCTTGTCTTGAAAAGTACGGATTTTGCTGTAGAGAAATGTTGAGAGACGGGTACCCAAATCCTCTCAAGTCGCCGACGCGGAGTACGAAAGGAGTCTCCGGTACGGCGAATGCCACAAATGGTATATTTCACTATACGTATTATGATTGTTTTGCGCAGAAATCACAAAAACTTTATGTGCCGAGATGCCGATTAGTTGAACTAACCTATTTAGGGGCGCTAACAAGGCGCCATTACCCCGTCTTGTGCTTGAAACTCTAATATGCACTCCGCAATATAATTTGAAATATTCTAGATTCCAACCCCTTACGCTGTCTTGCAGCCATACTTCTCATCTTGAGTCATCGAGTATGTACCAAGCAGCACATAATTATTTCCATTCTTGACCTGGCGAACATCTTACATGCAGTGCTGCCCCTCCTGCCACCGAACTGACTAAATCTTTACTCAACAATGCACTGCTGCCACTTCAACCCCAACTTGGAACCAGCTTGCTTGCATTGTGACGATTGCCCTGACATCAAGCACCCACATGACACAACTTTACTCAATTCCCGCAACGTCAGGTTGAGAACTCTCCTGAATTGCTCCAATGCCCACGGTGAAAAATATCATTTCTGTTTACTCCCAGCGGAGACATATCGATGTTGTCATAACCACTAAGTACTTACTACGACCCAGTAAAATGCAAGTATCAATATCTGCAAAGGTATGGTTCGTGTTTGAAACCGAAGCAAGATGCCCCAAACCCCATAAAACCCAAAGAGAGAAAACGAAGGGCACATGCAATGCGCGCTTGCGAAAAAAAAAAAAAGATCAACAAGAACGAAAAAATGTGTAAGTATATACGAGACGTTTGTCCTGCTTAAAGATATTTACGGAAGAACCCGGCGACCTTCAGATAGAACGGTAAGATCATAGGCGCGGCCAGCCTCGCAAAGCTCTTAAAGGTCGCCCAACGAAGTCATTGGGGAGATCGTGGGGCGTCATGGAATTCGGAAGTATTCACAGATGTTTCACTTGCAGTTGCATAAGATGTTTCCGATGAGCTTTCGTGGCATTCTTCCCCGTCTTCACAAATACAAAAATGTTAAGCAAAATCCTGTCACATTCGAGGTGGTAGTAAAACACATACCTGTGTGTGAATGTGCATCTTTCGCCTTTGCAGTAGATTGGGTGACCACATCATCCGTGTCATTATTTTCAGCAACTATGGTAAATAATCAACGTCGATTTTTCAAGTGCTTTCCAGCACGCGCACCAGGTGGTGAAGCCGATTTCCCTCCTAAAGTCACAATTCTAAACGAAAGGAAAGCAAAAATAGAATATCGTGCTCACCAGATCGTTCAAAGGAATCTGAATCTTCAGAAGAAGGTGATGACCCTGGGGAATCATTCTCAGGCAAGTCATTTGACGGTTTTGATGGGGGATCGTCTTCTTTCGGGTCCGCAGGTTTGGCAGTAATAAGCACAGAAGCAAGCTCGACAGGAATGTCTCCTCTGCCTGTTGATGACGATCTGCTTGGAGAACCGGTAGCTGGGGTCGAACGACCCTCGGGAACGTGCAGCCGACGAGCCACAATCTGGGCTTGGGCTGTCTGCTCACTCGAAATAGTTTTCACCACTTCCGGACGCAGGTCAGCCCACATCTGCAGGGCCTTGATAGACCCCCACTCGATAATCTTATTGTTTAACCACTCTAGAGACACCGGTTTAGTCAGGAAATCGTTGCATCCTGCCGCAAGGGCAGCTACTCGGTCGCTCTGAAGGGATGATGCCGTGAGAGCCACGATAATGACGGCCGAACGGTAGGGCGAGGTTATAATACGAGATTCTGAAAATGCTCCGTCCGAGGGGGTGTCAGATAGCGGTGTACCGGGGGTGTAGCCCAACGAAGCACTCAAATTTTCCATCCTTCTGATCTCCTTAGTCGCTTGAATGCCGTCCATAACAGGCATTTGGATGTCCATCTGAGATAACAGTTCAGCCTAATAGGAACTAGACGAAGGCGAACAGCATACCAGAATCAAGTGGAAACCACCGTTCTGCCACTTCTGCACCGCTTCTTCCCCGTTCTTAGCTACGTCATATTTAATCTTCTTCCTCCTCATGAAGGTTGACAGAATGGTCTGATTGATTGGATTATCTAGAAAGACGATTAGTGGGCAGGTTTTGAGGAAGTTGTAAGTCCATACCATCGACTATCAGCACGCTAATAGGAGGTATGATGCTCGAGTCAGGTTGACCCTTGCCCATCTTGCCTGATGCAGTGGGAGGTGTCGAAGGTTTCGAATCATGGGTCGTCCGTCTTCCTGGCCTTCGTGCGGCTGCATTCAGTGGGGCATCCCCCGCTGTTGGAGAACCCGGAGGAGAAGAAACCTTCCTCAGATCGACGGTGTTTATATTACGCGACGGTGGGGATAGCGGTGATGGGGGGACGGGTTCATCGGCCTGTGGGGAAGTTGCTCTTTTTGTCTTTGCCTTGGGTGTACTAGATGTCGGCGTAAGACCTTCAATCGGAGATGAAACTTCTGGTGCATTCCCTAGTACATTGGAGTGCAAAGCAGCAAATGATAGCGGTGATGACCCCTGCTTCTTCTGTTCTCCATCAGATAGACGACGGGAGGTGGATCCTCGCAGCCGATCAGTATTGGGAGCTAAAAATTGTGGTTTATCTCGATCGACTAAAATACCACCAGGTGAAGGCACAACAGGTTTTGCTGATTTTGGACGTGGCTGAAAGATAATACCTGCCGGCTGTCCATCTGGGCTCGAGATAACGAGACCGGATGATGGTGTCTGGCCAAGTCGTACAGGGCTCTGAGTCTCAGGGAAGTACTCCATGTTATCTGCGAGACTGAGAGGGGATGGAGGTGCATGCGGGTGATGATCGCCTGTACCGTCCCTGGCGGATCGCACGGACCGGTCGGAGTTAGTTCGTGCCGAAGTCGACGGTCGAGAAGAAGGAGACTTAGGGCTGGTCTGAGGCACATTGAAGAAAGGAGAGGTGTGCAAACCAGGGCTCAGGGGTGATGTGGCGATCGGAACAAAGAAGGGATCAACAATGGGCTTCGTGACCGCGGTGTGAAGCGCAGTGAGAAATCTACGCGGTCCCGCAGGCTTAGGAATAATCATAACTTCAGGTGGATACGTCGCATAGGAGTGGGAAGCGAGATCGCAGTGTATGATTTCCTTCACTAGCTTGTAATTCGATAAGCTGGTGAAGTGGACGACTACCACGGGGCCGTATGGCGATGGAGCCTGTGATCCAAATCCTAGGGAGCGGGCTACTTGCGGTGACGACTTTGGGCGGTGGTGAGCAGCCAAAGATGGTCGTTTGCGGGAGTGAAGGTTGAGTGGTATGGGCTGCTCAGCTCTGTACTTGCGCAACCTTTCCCGGAGGACGGAGACATCGTCATCGATCATCACAAATGACAATGCCTGGGCGGGACGAACGGAGCCGTTCATGGCTGTGCCACGAGGATCCTGTGTAACAGATGAACCACGCTCCCTGCCTGAATGTGCTGGAGCTTCACTGGCGCCTGGAGTAGTATCCGCATCAGGCTCCGACGACACATGACTGACGTCCAACCCCCAAGCCGTGAGATAGCTCGTCAGGTGGTGCGCAAATGAGCTTGCAGTGCTTGCATACAGTGTAACCTTCTTTCCGCGCAAGGTTTCAGCGAACTGAGTGAGCTCTTCAAGAGAAGGCTCCGTTCCCAGCCGGACACCACTAAGAAGAGTGCTCGGCTGATCGGATATCGCAGAGGATTTGGCACTGATAGCAGCTGGCGAACCACGCAGAAGTCCTAGTTTGACTTCGTACGTCCTTCCTGATGTTATGTCATCAGGAACTTCGGATGAAAGCGACGCGCCGGATCGGAGGAGTAGTCGCCGGAAGAGCATTGAATCGAAATTAGGGTCTGGGCGCTCTGAAGTTCTGGGAGGGTTCGGGTAGGTAGGAGTAGTCCCATCCGTCGGCATTTCCGGTGACTGAAGGCGGTGGTGGATTTCGAATACACACAGTAAGGTTTCATCGTCATCCGCAGGGACAGGTGAAGAGACGCCACTCGAATTC
Source organism: Rhizopogon salebrosus TDB-379 (assembly GCA_029603245.1). Taxonomy (NCBI): domain Eukaryota; kingdom Fungi; phylum Basidiomycota; class Agaricomycetes; order Boletales; family Rhizopogonaceae; genus Rhizopogon; species Rhizopogon salebrosus. Next base: position 18,667 of record MU837589.1, read on the forward strand.
GGTGTCTCTGTGGAAGGCGACACACTCGAGCCTGTAGTAGAGGACGTGATACTGAGGCCCACGTCGATGGAATCGCCACGGCGTGCAGTATCAATAATTTGACGGACAACCTGTACTATGTGAGATGAGGACTTGTACTGTAACCAGAACACTCACGTGTATTAACACATTGGATATTCCACATTCAACGCCTGTGACAGCAATGTGCCTCATCCCCACATCGCTATGGAACAAGACCAGATCCACACCAACTTCAGCAGCCTTCCCACTCAACGCATCACCAACTCCTTGTAGCATCTCCCCGATATCAAAGTCAGTGGCAGCGGTGACAGGCGACCCAGGCAAACAACTAGCCTTCGAAGCAGAATCGCCCGAAACATGAGCAGGCAAACGACTGAAAGAGTCCGCAAACAGATCCGGCATATTCGCCGAAATGTAATTGAGATTCTTCATCGTCGTGAACATAGCAGACATGCAAGCAGTGGGGACCGATAGCGAGCATGCAGCAAATTGCTCTTTGGCGGGGTCGAGGATTTGGGATGGGGAGATCTGTAATAGAGTCTGGACAACCATCTGAACCGAGTCCGCAAGCTCCAAGGAAAGCTCATGATACCGAGAGTGCTCAACACTGTCATCCGTAGGAAGTGGTTGACCAGGCATTTCGGGCGTAGTCGATTCAGCCCTACGGGGATTTTTAAGGTGTTCCAGCTGTGATGGCAAAGGCATGGAAGCTGCACGAGAAAGTCGTGGTATGCTAGAAATATCATCGTGGTGAGGAACTGCGGGATGTTGCTGAAGCCGGAAGCGGTGGCTAGGTGAAATGTCGAATTCGTCTGAAAGCTCGGCTTGTGATTGCTTCTCTCCAAACGAGTAAAATTCTTTATCTGAAACCTCGGACTCTCCGTCAGACGAACTGAGGACGGGTTGACGCTCCATAAGGGGTGCAAGTGCAGGCGGCGGAGGCTCTGCTGACCATGTCACAGCAAACTTACTAGGGCCAATGGCTTCTGGTGCTAAGACACCTTCCTCATTGACAAGGACGGACACCGGGAGACGAGGAGCAAGAGTTGGTTTGGCCCCGCTCATCGAGGATAGTGCCGTAGGGTAAGGAGGGTTGTACGGCAACAGCCGACGCGGGATAATTCAGGATTCAAAATGACAGAACCGGTGCGCAGAAGACTCAGAAAGGACGCGGAAACAGGTGGGTTGAGAACGAGTCTGAGATAAGTAGAAGGGGGAATATGGGGCAGTAGCCCAAACGAGATTTCAATCTTTGTTGACTTACGTGACCGCAAGATTCCTCCATTTGAGCTCACCCTGGATTTGGCCGTGCCGATTCATTTATCGCCATCAAATAACCAGGGCTAGGCCATCTCCTCCCAAGATGAAAAATCACTCATAACATGCGACACAATCACCAAAATATATTGCAAAACGTAGAAAAGTGAAATCAAGTATGTATTATCACCTTAGTAGGTCAACTCAACATCCCCTTCAGCAACAGAATCCATATCGTGGTAGCTGACTTTCTTGCCCCCGGCAGCCCTGGGATCTTCCTTCGCATCGGGTGGCGGAGGGGGCGGTGGACCTGAGCTCGTGACCCCTCCTCGGCGACCTTTCCTTCCAATGTCTACCGCAGGCAGGCCAACAACGTCCATAGTGACTTGCGGCTTAGCAGGAAGTCCAGCATTCGCGGGAATTGTAACTTCCATAGGCTGCTCCAGGTTTGGGGCATAGCCGCTGATACGATCGCTGAGCCTGCGAGCAGTAGTGGCTTCATCCCTTCGCGGAGGTAGAGGAGCGGGAAATAACCCTGCGTTGTATTGATATCCGTAGTGATCCCAGTGACCATTGTTTCCAAAGGCCGGTGGAGGATACGTAGCAGGATAACCAAAATATGTGTTCGGACGGCCAAAGTCTGGAGGTGGGTATACCATTGCGGGTCCTTGAATGCCGAACGCTTGGGGAGGAGGCTGGCTGTTTCCGGTGATAGGAGGTGGGTGTGTGAACGGCTGAATCCTATGTGGGTCAAGCGCAAAGTTATTGAAGTAAGGTACCTAAAGAGCCGACGATCGTGAGATGCTGCAAGAAAGCGAGATTAACGCGCGTACCTCGTCGAGCTGTTTCACGAGTTCGGGGTGCTTATTGGCGACATGCTTCTCGACAAACGAGGTAGCTTTGAAAAGCTTCTGACACGTTTTGCACCGGAATCTTCCTTCATCTTCCTGCTTGATGTATTGTTCAACCGCTTTGCTAAGCTCCCTGCAACGAGGATGACATTCCCGTAATCTGCGAGCAAAGAAAACACTCACTCATCGTAACTCTTGCCACCATATTCACGCGGATCAAGACCGTTGCGGTTGATCAAGAGAGCAATCTTGCTGTCAAACCACTCCAACCAGCGCTCATCTAATGAACCTGATCAGCGAAACAAATTTAGAACAGGATAACGAGCTTACCATTTCGCTTCCAGTCCCTGTTCTCAATTGGCTTAGGAGGTAATGGATCACTTTCTTTCTCGTCATCCTTTTCCTTTTTTTCTTTCTCAGCCTCAGCAGCTTTCACCTCCTCAAGCAGTGACTTGGACAGAGGCTTTCTCACGTGCTTCAAGCACTTACGCTGCAATTCTTCAAGATGGTCAGTCACAACAGCGCAGTAATAGCACGCGTGAAACGCTGCTCGAAGGTAGGCAAGATATAAATCCAGGGAAATAACCGCCTAGAAGAAACCAAGAATGGGAAATGTCAGGGATTATCGGGCAACGCAGCGCGTCGATCGACATACTTTCTGCGCCTCCATCACTTTTTCATCGACCGCTCCTTGTTCTCGAAGGTCTGCCATAATCTTTTCTATCCTCCGTTCTATAGCCTCAGATCCAGATTCTTTCGGCTCTGAATCGTCCTCATGGTCTGCATGTGCATCACTCATCACAGCATCCACGGGTTTTGTATCTCCGTTAGTCGCCGAAGACTCATGCTCTGAAGGACTAAATTGGCGTAGTGCCGAGGCCTCTTCCTCTAAAATAGAGGCCAAAAATTTTGCGTTCGCAAGATCTTTTTCGATGCGGTCTGGCTTGCTGGCGACTTCTGGAACATAGCGGACTCTGTTTACAAAGGGCTTAACAGTGTGAGCAACGTGAAGCTTGAAGCCTTCGATCTGACACGTGATGTTAATAAGAACACGTGGAGTAGAATGCAGATCGCCACCTTCTTATCCGTCAACTCAGTCATGACGGTGGTCATATCGGCTTCGTCACGGAACCTGATCCAGCCAGCCCGGTAATAGTTGCGTTTCTGGAGGGGATCGCCAAGTGCTAGATACATATATCCTGGAACCTTACTACATGCCTACAACGCACTGTGAGCTCATATCAGCACATAGAGCACCTACACTCACCTCTTCCAGTTTCACGCGACCAATATCAGGCGGGATAGTGCGAATCATGACCTGGTTGCCCTCGGGAGGCACAGAAATCTCTTCGCCGCGATTGTTGCGTTTGTTGTCATTCATAGACTTCCCGTTAGCCTCAGCGCGACTAGGCTCTTGGTCACCAGCGTCGTCCTCAGCGTCAAGGTTGAACTGCATATCATCGTCGCCACCAGTCTTCGTATCCTCACCAGCCTCAACTGTTTCCTTAACAGTAGCGGTCATGTCTGTTTCAGGCTCGCTCAAGTCAGGATCAAACTTGCCCGACTCGAGGTCAAGTAGAAACGTGTTTAATCGCCCTCTCCAACCTTCCTTTCGAACACGACGGCGTAGAGTAACAAACTCTGGAGCTGGGTCATACTTCTCTGCAAACCACGGGGACTTCCTATGGTGATCAAACATGGTCTGCAACTACATACATAACAAAAGACGTTCAGCTGCTGCTTCATAAAACTCATGACGGCAAAGGACAAAGTATGCCACGCAGTACACACACCACGCTTGAGAGATTGGCAGTGACTAACCTGGTTTGCGACAAACTCCTTTTTGTATTTCTCCCAACGAGCACGGATACCATTGCGAGGCTTGGAACCATCACCGGCTTCTTGCTCCGCTGTCTTGTCTTGAATGTCCTCATCCGCAGCTTGCTGAGGGAAGAAGTATCTGAACCATTCGGCATACTGCTTTAGGGTTGCGGGATGGTCCAGAGTTCGCGGGTCGACGGGCGCCCTGCGAGGAGGATATTGCGGCTGCGCAAATTGAGGTCGGGGAGGAGACCTGTAACTGTACGCTCGCGAATGTGCATCTAGAATGGAGGTTAGAAATGGAACAAGATTTCAACACAGTGAAACCACCATAGTCGTCTCCATAACGAGGACGCGGATCATATCGTTCCCTTTCCCTGTCGTAAGGAGAAACGGACCTGCGGCGTTTTCTACCTATACAAATGCGGTATGTTAATATGATGTAATGCAATTGAATTTTAAGAAAATTTCGTACTGTCGTCCGGCGGGGGACTGCGGCTGCGACGACGAGTAGATTCGTATGCAGCCCTATCCCGTTCATACTCGACCCAAACTCTCTCCCTATCCCTTTCATGTAGATCCCAGCTGCCTCTATGGTCTGGAGGATACCCAGTGTCCGGATATGGCGGTCTTGGATGACCGCCACGAGGAGGTGAGCGAGAGCGGGAGCGACGAGGTGGAGGATAAGCAGGAGCGGGCCAGGAAGACATTAGAAGTATCTTAAGAAGTAAGAACTGAGAGAGAAATCAGAGACGATATTCCACGGCAAGTAATAATGAGAAGAGGGTGGGGTTTGAGGTATCGAGCCGAGCATGATTGGGAGAAGGACAGACCTCTTGAATCGCGAGACTGTGAGCTTTTGAGACCAACTGCCAGTTGACCGACTCAAACCTTTGTCGACAATGTCGCGATGCAACTCGTCTCCTTTGGTCAACCGTGTTCTCTTCTCGCGCATTCACGCGCCGATTCAATTTTTAATATCTGCCGACGGCTGGCCCGTGCACAAATGGACAAACTCAATGATTAAAATATGCTACCAAGTACACTATCGAGCTGGATATCGTCTGCAGGCTTCTTTCTTTTACGAGGTTCTTCTTCTTTATTCTCAGCCAGACGCTTGAGCGGTTTGTGCTCAAGCGGCCCTAAACCCTTCTCCTTCCTTCTTTCATTACGCTTGTCCAATACTCTGGCAAGTTCGACATTTTTAAGATAGTCTCGTTGTTCCGTCTTGGACTGGGCAAGCTCGACCCGCAGCTTAGCGGTATGAATGGCAGCTTCGTGCGCTAGGGTTGCAATGATGTTTCCGCATGTATCATGGCAGTAGCTGAAACACGCACCTATCTGCTCCGTCAACATGTTCCACTTGAATTTGGGGAGATACTTCATAGTCCAAACATCATCTCGCCAACGAGTGCCTTTCTTACCGCCAATGGGCTGTGCATTTAGCATCTCAGCCACAGATCTGGCAACCTTCTTGTCCTTGAACTCGACCCAGCCCTCAGTGAAATGCGGCTTTTTGGTTGATGTGTACTTTCGACGGAGGAACGCACGTTTAGGGTCTAGGTCGAATCAATGAGCGGTAGCAAGCATGGTGCAGAGCCTTCACACCTTCCTGCTGGAGGTACACCCTCCCCACTTCGCCGTGGGCACTCATTAGATGTCGCACTTTGGCAGGACGCATGCCAGGAGGTATTCGTGAGATGTAGACAACGCCGGTACGAGCTTGCGCAGCATTGAACTTCGCAAGCGCCTCAGGTGCCAAAGGCTGGACCACCATTGGGCCAGCGTACCCCTCGAGATCCATTCCCTCGCCTATATCTTGGTCTGAGTCCTCGCCTGTTTCTTGATCTTCTCCCTCGCGTATTTCTTGCTTTTCCTCCTCATCCCCATCTGATGCCGACCTGGGATCTGAGAATTGTTTGGATTTTTTCATCTTGACCGAAGAAAACAATTTTGTGAATAGTTGTTGTAATAAAGCTTTACTATAGTCTCACATAGTATGTGTAAACAACAATCGTCAACAACGTAAAGTCCTTTCCTTCAAGCAAAACTTTGAACCTTCGCTCCTGTTCGCAATAATCATTAATGCGTCCATTGACGTTCAGCGCGTCAAGCCACCTTTTTCGATTGCGTCAGCGCATACCTCCATCCTTCGTAGCGTTGCGACAAACGCTACCATTCCCTCGCCATGTTAGTTCTTCCGCCGACGAACGCACTCTTGCTCAGAGTAAAGAAGTGCTAGAGTTTCTAGTAGGGTCCGAATCAGACCTCAACCCGAACGCTTCATCCTCGCTCGCAGATATACTATCCCAACCCACCCCGCAACCTTCCATCTCCACCTCTGCGTCTACTCCAGACGTCTCACAAATGCACATTCCTCCAGCATCAGACCCCCTCCTCCATTTCCTCGCGTCTTCCCTACAGCACCACGGAAAACGCGCAAAAGCAGAACGCATAGTCTCCCGCACCCTCCTCTACATCCACGCTCTCACACGCGCACCACCACTCCCCATCCTCCGTCATGCTTTCATCACCGCGTCCCCTGCCGTCAAGTGCATAACACACAAACGCGCGGGGAAGAACGTCGTGCGACCTGCCGCTCTTACAGAAAAACAACGCGTAAGAGCGGGTGTCCATGCTGTCGTGGCTGCCAGCAAGAACAAAAGTGGGAAGACGTTAGAAGAGCGGTTAGCTCGAGAAATTATTGCGGTCGTTAATGGAGACAGTAAGGCTATTACTGACAAGGAGCTGGCGCACAAACATGCTATGGTTAATCGGTATGTGCTGTTTTGTCGACAGTCAATTGTTATTGACACTTTGCACAGGGGCAACGCGCTCGTAAGGTGAAGCTCTTGCGTGTGTGTGACGTACTTTACTTTTACCCCCTTCTTGTAATGAGTGTCCGAATTCATTGCAATCATGCTTCTCAAACCCAACGAGTGCTACACTACCCTTTCCACCATCGGGCCTCGATTCTTTATATAATCAACACAAAGCCTCTCGAAGTTTGGGCTGACACAGG
>MU837592.1:27523-42213 GCA_029603245.1 Rhizopogon salebrosus TDB-379
ACTTCAAACGGAACACTTCCACCGGCGTGATTCGTCAATGTGAGTGTTCTCGTGAGGCCTCCCAGAATGCTCGTCCCGGCATGATCAAATGGATGCAGTTCACCATCGACACCAATCCCCGGCTACGTCGGGTCTATCACCACCACCACCACCACCACCACCACTACCGCCCCTTCATTTGAACAAACCCAGGATATCCTCATGAGCGCCTCCCACCGCACCAGCTGCAACCAGTACCAGAAATCGACACCAAAGCCAACGCCAACGCCAACGCCAACACCAACACCGAGCCACTCTCCCACCTCTTCCCAAGCCCACAGCCATCACTCACACCCACTCGAATACACACACCCAGTCCCACCCTCGCACGTGCGCCAGAGACCGTTCCAGCAAGAATACGCCTACCAACCGCCCCGTCCTTACTGTGCAAGCTTCTCCCGGCATGAAGAAATGCACTAAAGGGCGCCGTGCATCTGCAACGGGGGTGAAGAGCCCTAGCTCGTGTGTATCGAGGCCACTGGTGTCATGACGCCTCATCAAGTGATACATTGCACACCCGACACCAGTATGTATGTTCCATTTTTATTTATTTCCTTTACTAACTAGTGTAATCCAGTGCAATACTCGTCCCCCACATCCTCCTATGCCCTCTCTCCACCCCAGTAGTTCCCTAAAGTGCGCCATAACCTTTTCATGTGAGTACGTCGTCGTCAAGTTCCTCGTCGGACTCGGCCATTCCCGCATGACCTTGTGACCGATACCCCACGAAACGCACGAACGTGTCTCGATCAACGAACCTAGAGATTAGGACTGTGAGTATTATACTAGTAAAAGGGACGACAACACATACATATTCACGTAGAAATATCATCGCCCACCTTCTCAGTGGACAAATAAGTGCCTCATGTAGTGTTCTATGCGGCCGTGTGGCATGTGCAAAGGGGGGAATAAGGCGAACACCATGAATGAGTCGGATTAACACAATTGATTATGACATAGTACACACGAGATAGCGAAGTTTATATCAGTTAAATATCATAAGGATGATCCACTAACTTCTGGTTGACCCGGCGTACGTCAAGTTGTGCTGGAAAAACTTTCAGTCTTAGCCGCCACTCAGTCAAGCTTAACCTGGCGAGGTTCGGCAAGGTCCGGAACACCTTCTCACAGCCAAGCAACGCCTGCCAAGACGTGCCAGATAATTCAAGCGGACGCTGAACTGGTTGATAAGTGACCTCCATGCTTAGACTGTTCTCTGGACATTTATCATGGAGATAGATGACGATGCATCAGCGAGTCAACAGGCGGAAGTTGAACATCCGCCGCTCATATCCATGGAGCCATCTTCCTCTGAGTCGGTGTCATGGGCTTCCACGCCCATTATTCCCCTACAATCACCACGGTAAGAGTTTCATTCTATGGTATCGGGCTTTTTTGTTAGAATTTGAAACTCTACAGATTAGAGGAAGATATACCTTCTAGGGCAGGCTTTTGGCAGAGTTCACCATCCAGCCCCACCGCCAATGTCGCACCCGATACTTCTCGATTAACGGGTTCTGCACTGAAGCTTCACTGGCAACTCCTCCCTCACAATCCAACTCAATCGAAGCGATTTATTTATTTCGATATTACTTTTCCAATCCACGACATCGAGCTCAGGCAGAATTCATCACACGGTATCCAACACACACCCTTGTCTGATGCTGATCTAGACAAACCGGCTACAGACATGAATTTGACAGAAATGGTCATCAAATTCCAATGCAATCCATTCGAATGGGACATCGACGTGAGCCGTAGTGAGGGCATTCGCGTACGCAATGTCTTCGAAGCGATATATGCAGCTTTCCAGGTACCTCTGACGTCCGATGAAAAGGACTTGATCCCGCATCACCGCCGTGCGACATATGAAGAGGCATGTAGGCTTCGTTGCAAATTGGCGGCGGAGCCTATAGTCGAACAAAGCCAGGCCTTGAAGCGTGTAGATATGCTTCTGCACGAGACTTTCTTCCATGGCCTAACTCAATCGAAGTCTGAAGGAGATTGGCAATTGGATGTCAGGGGGATGATCAGTAGGAAGGATGGGAGAGATTCACAGTGTGGTACTCATATCGTACGTTGTCCTCTTCTGGCTGGTATTTCTGTAGTTGATGCGCTGCCCCCTGTGCCTTCGAAGCGCGGTCCTGAAACCGCCACGTCGAATTCTCTTTCAATCTTTTTTGACTCTGGTGTTGTGCGTTTCCGACCGCTGTTCCTTGTCCCTTCTACATATTGATTCTATCCCTGAATGATTATAGGACCTACCGCTATACCATGACCACACTCCGAACGAGGCACGGGAGGATTCGTATATTCATCTATTTGATCTACCTGTAACTTTTATTGCCTTCTCGCAATTCGTCAATTGACCCTCGTCATTAGCTTTCTACAGCCTTTACGTCTAGCACAAATGTGGATAGTGATCTGATGGTGGTGCGAATCATATGCTTTCCATCTTGTGCCTGTTTGCTAAACACCTTTTAGCTACCCTCGCGGAGTACTTGTAGGATCTGTAATTTCGCGCGGTTGAGTCCTTCCCTTCGACATAGGACTCTGCACACTCTAGTGTACAATATTCCCCCACGTATCCCGGATCCTACAAGCCAGGACTATATCTGGGCCTTCTTCTGTAGATTTATCCCTCTCAGTTGTCTGTTTGATTCGCCAGCCCGCGGTCCTTTGCCAATGGCCCAGCTGGGCAGTGGTCGTGCTCACCTCATTGAAAAGCTCGAGTTGGAACTCGACAACCCTAGGAATAGTGTCTTGTGGCTGCATGGACCCCCTGGCACAGGAAAATCCGTCATTGCATATACTCTTGCCAGTCGCTACAGGCAGAAGCATCGATTGGCAGGCAGTTTTTCCTTCTCTCGTAGGCACGCCAACTGCAAAAGCGCACATTCTGTCGTGCTTGCGCTTGCGTATCAACTAGGGCTTTCTGAACCGCTGGTAAAGGAGAAAATAATTACAGCTCTTAACAACGATCCTGGTATAATCCTCCCTTCCCGAGATTTGCGAGAGCAATTCGCTCGGCTTCTCGTTGAACCTCTGGAAACGGTTGATTGGCGCTTTTCTTCGAGAGCATTGGTAATTGATGCTGTGGATCAGTGCCAAGACCAGACCCTGGATCTCATTTCACTCCTCACTCGACTTCTCTCCCATTTGACTGATGTTGGCCTCCATATCTTCTTTGCAAGCCGCGACGAAGTATTTATCAAACGTCATTCCACACCAGTCACATCAATGTCTATCGAACGCCAATTTGCAATAGTCACATTGCACACTACAGACCGTCAAGTTAGTCTGCCCCGCATCGACATTAATTCAGACATCAGGTCATTTCTCTGCCAATCTTTCAAGAAGATATACGCACGCCATCGTCTCCAGTGTCGCAAACCGTGGCCGCCTGATGATGTTCTCGACCACCTTGTGAATAGAATTGGACCGTACTTCGGCGCCGCATCGGTTGTCGTCAGGTTTATCGAAAGCCTTGATCATGATCCCACAGACAGGATGGATCTCATTTACCACATTCTTACTATCAATCCTTCGTTGCATCCAGGATCATTAGTAGACGACCTCTATGAATCTATCATCTCCACATCCGACGACATCAAGCAAGCATACCTTCACCTCGCGATTGTTGCGAGCCTTCCTGGCATGCTATCGTGTTCGCAACTAGATAACCTTCTTAATCGAGGGACAAACCAGAAATTCGACATGTGTTCCGTATTGTCCCGATTATCACCCCTAGTTCACATTCCCGCTAGTGATGGTGCTGTGCAAATCTGTCACGAGTCCCTTTGCGACTACCTCTGCGACCCTCTGCGTTGCGGAGAGCGGTTGATTCCGCAGGCGCTAGTTCATCGTCTACTTGCTTACTCTTCTTTGAGTATCATGGTCAAGGAGTTGCCAGATGACAGTACAATCTCGTCTCGATTATCTCAGTTGACGGCCGATAGCACGTCGCTCAATGGCTTTGACGATGAAAGTGTTCTGTCACTTGTAGTGTATTTGCCACCGGACCCTCTGCAGTTGTTGTTTGCGCTTCCGCACATCATGCAACATGGTGTTACAGGACTTACGGCTGATCCTCGCACAACTTTTGCGCTGGGGTATTTCTGTTCTGCCTGGCAGATTTTACAGCATTTTGAATTGTCAGCATTCAATACCTTATTACCCTCTTTCCGCTTCCTGAAAGACTTGCGATCTCTACCCGTACTCCTGGCCTTCCCGATATTTCTGTCGTTTGAGTCCCTCGGAAATGGTCAGATTCCGGGCTCGTCAAGTCTGCAAAACGAACCGCGTATAGGAGCGTTAAATGCAGTGGCTGAAATTGTTAACCATTTGTATGCCCTCAAGGACGAATGCAGAACTGGCTCGGGCGCACTTGATTATGCTTGCACTCATTGGGCGTATCACCTTTCTTTGGCAGAGTGGGACGACGACCTCCGCTCCATTTTGACGACTTTTATCAGTCAAAAGCTCGAGAAGTGGCTTGTGAGAGCATGGTGCCTCCAGAATTTTGTGACCTGCCTTCGAATATTGTATAATGTTCGGGAGTTATGCTTGACAGCCACTCACTTTGGTGCTCGGAGTACTGATGCAAACATGGAGACAATAACAACGGCCGAAGAGGCTGAGGCAGAGACTCAATATACCCTAGCATCTGCGGGAGAACCTAGCAGAGCGACAGAAAAGAAAGCTTATGAAGTCCTCACAGAACCACAGGTGGGAAGGAAGGCAATAGAGTCCAATTCTGTGCGTAGACCTGTTCTTGCAGTGCATGAGATTGATGCGAATCTTTGCAGACTTTCGTGTGCATGTGGCGTGGTCCGTCTAGATTATGTTGCAACAATTTGTTCAACGTCCACAATCTTCCTTCTCATCTACGAACCCATTACGGAAGTAACAAGCTTGTCTTCTGCCGGTGGGGTAACTGTTCTCGTGTGATGAGGAGAGATACCATTGCGAGGCATGTGAAAGAGGTACACCTTGGGATCCGTCGTTCAAGATCAAACACAAGGGTACTTGCAGGTATATTTGACAGAAGTAGCAAACAAATTACTCATTGAAATTGATCGTCTGGGCAACATGTAGGATGGCTATGCACGATTCTAATCCTCCCAAGTACCACTGTCGTTCAAACCATGATAGTAACTTATCCCTCCAAAAGGCACGAAAAAATGTGCGCAGACGCCCATCCGTGACCATCGGAGCCTGGGAGAGATACGAGCTCCAATTTTGGCAGGCGTGTTTGAGGGCTGTTGAGCTGTACAAGCTCTGCTCACTTCCCCTCCGTACATATTGCATGAAGTTCTCCAGCTCCACAGGGATGTGCGATGTTGAGGAAGTATTCGTTGAGTTGATATTTGTGGAAGCGGAAGGGTGAGCGTGTCGAATGGCCCACAGTATCAAGACGAACAACATTTCCGGTTGAGCCTGCAGTTCTGCTAAGAGTGGGAACACTTGCAGCTCGTGAAATTCAGATTTTGCTTGGAACTTCTTGAGCGCCGAGAGAGCCGTTGGTATGTCCACGGACATATTGCAGGGTGGACCTGAAGACGCAGTGGAGCAGCACATGCCACTGGGCCCTAACACCTGTGGGTACCAGGCAGTCACAAGCAAGGCCTCGTAGCACGGCTGTTTCACACAAGCTCTAAGGAAATTGATCAATATCTGTAAATATTGGCATGAGACCAGCAGTAGATATTTTGTAACGTAGGCACCCACATCCTCTGGTACCGAATCTACTTTGATGGGAATCTGCATCATCATCTTTTGTAGCACATTCTTGAAGTCTGACTGATGTATGAAAGAGTTTTTCATCATACGCAGACTGGAGTGTGCAAGGAGCTGGTATGCGTCCGACGAATGTGGCGAGCCACGGAGGAACTTGTGAAGTGAGTCCTTGTCTAGCACCTCCACAGGGCAAGAGTCATCGACAGGGACGTTGACTATTGGTAATAACGACAGGAGAATGGACAGTAAATCCCGCTCCAAAGATCCCAGGAGTTTCCGTAACTCAGGAAACGCTAGTGGTTCAACAAGATTGACGACCGTGGATAGGTGCCGGTATGCACGGGGTGGATTTTCTGACGAGTTTATGATGAACTTGTAGAAACGGAATACCTGAAGTGAATCTAGGTATTCATCACCGCCGGGGTCCGTCATGATTTTGAGTTTCTCCTCAAAACTGCATGGTATGTCATCGTCGTGGTCGTCCTCGGCCTCGAGAAATTTCATCATCGCTGATGCAGCCGCGAACTTTCCGTTGGCCTTGTCTGCAAGGCAACGGATTGTCTCGCCTTCGAGCTTTGGTTCCAAATGCACCATGCCATAGTTCCTATAATTCCTTTCCAAAGCCCGTTTGAAGAGGAGATGAATGTCCTTGCAAACTTCAGCAAGATCAACGTCGTCGAGAACGATATGATGTATCGACTCCTCACACCCAATAGCCTCAAATGCATCATCAATAGCATGAAGAGGGCGGCTAGTGACGAGGACGTGCAGGCTCGGGATGTGTGGCTGGTGAAGGAGGTCGGAAAGACATGATATGAGCTCGCAGATGCGTTGCTCTTCGCATGCGTCAATCGCATCAATTACAAGCACCTTTGGTTCCTCATGCCCCCACGAGACTTTCAAATCCTCCAACGGTTTCACTAGTAGATCTCGGAATTGTTCAGCGAGCGGCTTCCTTGGATCAAGGATAACAGGATCGGATCTGATAGTGTTGACTATGGAGTCTTTTGCCGTGTGTTTACTTTTTGCAATTTGGTATGCCAATGTGGGCACAAAGAAATCAAGACCGGCCTTTCCTGACATATCCTTGTGTTTGCGGCTAAAGAAAAATGTTCCGGCCAATCTCGACGGTTCTAGGTCTTTGAGGCGGTGGGCCATTGTACGAGCAATCGCTGACTTTCCTGTTCCAGCGGAGCCAGAGAGCCAAACCATCATGCTCTTGCTTGCCTGCAACGCCCCCTCGATTTTTTCAATGACGCTTGTGCGAGTGCCTTCCAAGCATTCACGATTTTGCGCAGGATCCCAGAAGCGCGAATCAAATAATGCACCATGAGCAACACTCGCGCTTAAGGAGGTGAATATTGTCTCGTCACTGGTAGTGTCAGCTACCAATGCGCGATTGGCGCTGTAAATCATGATGCAAGGCAAGGTCAAAGAATCTACTACCTGCAATAGAGTTAGTCCTCCAATCATGGTACAATTGACACATTGCTCTTAACTAGGATTTTGAGCGACTGGAAGAAGGTCGAAAGGTCGGACGTCCAACGATACCTCCAGTTCGTGCCGGGCGCTAGATCTACAAGGTAGTTTTGTAAAACTTTGAGATATGCAAGATGAAGGAGATTTCGAGCTTACCCCAGAGTGCACTGTTAGAGCAGACGCAGCTGTTACAACTGATAGGATCGGATTAGGTGAGCTCCGGGACGGATGAACACACCAGTCCTCGTACTGCGGGCGTTAGGTACTAAGGTCACCTCGAAGTCTCCCTGAGTAGAAAAGACGAGACGTTGAAGTTATCAACGAAATTGGACGAATAGCAGCTGATAGGGATCTTATTAAGACTTTCGAGTATCGTACTGGTGTGCAGATATGTAGTAGACAAGGGAGTAACGACTGTCTTTCGCTACAGGCGCCTACTGTCTGAGACTGTGGGAGTAGGTCACGGCAGATAGTGAACCGTGCTCGCAGCAGCACACCGATGTCACGGTCGTATTTCTGGTGACATGTCTATGAAGAGAGACAAATGTCCTGGCTGTAGCCTATGCAGTGGAGCAATTGCACAGATTGGGCACAGTAGTTCAATGGTTCAAAAGTTGAAAGAAGATGGTCTTTGCGCCGGCCCGACGGTCGTACTAGATGAGTCATGTGTTCAAATGACCCGAGCTGGGGTTTCTCCGACTGTAAAACAAGTTATAATCTTCCTCGAATCCTCCTCAGTTACTTTGTATCGTTAAACCCACTAGCAGTCCGGATACTTTCCGCACAGCTCTGCACTCACATGTGATAATGGTCTAAAAACGATCCTCAGCCTGAGTCCTGACATGACGTCGGGCACCTGGGAAGAAGGAAGATTTCTATTCCAAAATACCTCACGGCACTTCAACTTCAACATGACCAACAAGCACTGACGTGCGTTACACGCATTTCTGGGTTTGTGCGTGGTGATAGCAACAATTTTGTGATACATGATATACGTCGTGCGAGGTCTTCGGACAGAATTTCGATGGAGACTTTCAGGCACTGCAGTAGGCAATACTACATCAGGAGCTTCGCTGATGGGCCATCTGTTCATCTGTATTAGTCTGCTTCTTTCGTCGCGATGATTCCGGTGGCCGACGCTCGGGTATGGCCTTGCTGTGGGCTATTCATAGTGCTGACGGGTCATCGACAGAGGGCCGCCAATAAAATCTGTATGGTGATGCTCATGATAGTCAGCTCACTTATCGAGCAGTACCGCAGCATTGCGTTCTAGACTTTGCGGTATTTATCGTCTTCCCCGCACCTGGTGACACCCAAGAAAGGTAAGGAGATTCACAAAATCGCTTCATTAAATACACGTCCCGTGAAAGAACCCTGATTCGTGCAAGGAGGCAGATCTCGGCCTGGCCACTCGGATTTCACTCCAGGACTCAGCGATTTTAGTTTTGTGGCAGTTGCCAAATCAGTGTGGGAATGCGTGTACTTCAATGCCTGCGTGACTCCTTAGTTGTGAATTGTGACAACTGAACTTGGCCTTGTGAACTTTATACCTTAAGGCCCCGTGTCCTGCTTTTGGATTTCACCGTCAACCATTCCTAATGATATGACCATGGGGTAAGGGGTTTGACGTGGATATTGTTGTGTGTCGGCCCGCTCGGAGGATGTCGGACACCAGTGCACAGAGCAGAGCAGGCCCTGTTCCATAGTAAGTTCCGGTTCCAAAAATGATGTGGAGTTGGGAATTCGAACTTTCTTCTCTTTGGCGCTCTGCGGGGCGCTCATATAGAGCTGGGCAGTGTACGAATGTGCTCGAGCAAGGCTATACAGCTTCGAAGTTTGTGATCTGTTCTTGAGGCAATAGCCACAGCAATACCCCGTATCTTTGGAACGTGCTGTGCGGTAAACCAGCTCCTTGGGCGTTTGACGTGGAAAGGCGGTGGGCCAGTGGCGTACTTCGCAGTATGGAAGTGATTCTTGTAATGCCAACGTGCTGACGTGCGCATATGGCATGGCGAAGGAAGCTGATGTGTTTCGGGTTTTGTATTGTTTTGATTCCAACACGCATAGCTAGGAATCCTAGGATTGATCAGCGTGTGTCATGAGCGCTTGAGCCATCAAGGAGCGAGGCTACGTGGTGTATATGATTATTGCCATTTTAGGTGATCTAGTAATTACGCCCTATTCTTGCCTCGTGGTAGACGTACGTTCATATTTCTTGCCGCTTGTGCGCCAGTTCTTGCGTCTTTCTTGGTCCATATAAGACGCAGGACCTGACTGCGCGAGCAGGTGGGACTCGAGGCTCCTCTGTTTTTCTCTTCTGCAAAGTCCCTGTTAAGTTCAGGTACGTTTCTCCATCGTCTACTTGATGGCGAGGTTCGTACACATGCTTATAACACGTTGTGTGTATCTCCAGCCCGCCCCCTCCCCCGTCTGAAGATTGCCACATTTTTTCGCCTCTTTTTGCCTCTAACCGTAACGACCCTTCATGTTCAAGACAAAACATCACCTCGGGAGTCCTAATGTCCCTCTGAACACTCCCAAGATACCCCACAAGACGCTTCCAGAGTCGCCATCATTCATGTCTCCTCGTTCTTTTAGTAGGGCAGAACATCGACAGCAGCCCACATTGCTGAATCCGTCTCTCTCGGGCTCGGCGTCACGCGCCTCCACGCCCAAGCCCCTCAAGTCTATCCTCAAGGGCAAATCTTCCCCCCCTCGTGACTTATACGAAAGCGACGGAGAGATCACGACCGCTAAGAAGGGCTCGCGGAATAACATTTACACAGTACCCACCTCTCTTCCGCCAAATGCACGCTTGGGTGAGTCCTTTGTTCAGCTCGTGATATCTTTCCACTATTACGTACCTTATCTGATCTTGTGATCGATGAAGGTCCCATGAAGGGTCCCGCACTAAAGCTTCACTGGCAGCTACTCCCGTACGATCCAGTTCGACCAAAGAGATTTCTTCACTTCGACATTGCTTTCCACATCCGCAACATCGAGTTCAGGCAATCTTATGGTGTTCAACGGACACGTTTGTCTGATGCCGACCTTGACAAGCCGGCTGCAGACGAGAAGTTGGTCAAAATGACCATCAACTTCCAGCGCGGTCCATTCGAGTGGGATATCGACGTGAAGCGTGACGAAGGCATTCGTGTTCGTGACGTCTTCGAGGCGATATATGCAGCTTTCAACGAACCGCTCACGACTTACGAGAAAAATTTGATCCCGCACCATCGTCGTGCTGCATACGAGGAAGCGTTCAAGCTTCGCTGCAAGTTGGCGCCAGGACTTCCTATCGTCGAGCAACGCCAAGGCTGGAAGCGCGTGGATGCGCTTCTACACGAAACCCTCTTCCGAGGCCTGACACAGCCGAAGTCAGGAGGAGATTGGGTATTGAACCTTAGCGGGTCGGCACCCGTGACAAGATTCAACTAAGAACCTCACGATCATCACATAGTTTCCAAGACATACTCACTGTAGTCTCGGTGAGTGTCTTCATCATGCAGTGAGCTTCGACCTGACCGTGTCTTCACAGAATTGGATCTAAGATCCGCCCACACTCGTTCGGCAGCATCGCATTGCACTCCTACCCTTCGCTCGTCGATGACATTGAACACCCCTCAACATTCTACTTTTCTCTAATTTCCGTATTTCTACACGTTTTATAACCTATTCTACTCATTGGTTACAGCCCTAGCGGGCATAGTGGCGTTACTCCTAGATGGAAATACGCCCTACACCCTACTTCGTATTTTCTCTCTCGTTACTGATTTCCTGTATCATGGGCGAGAACGTCCATATCGAGGATATCAAGTAACTTTTGTTCATCAACATATTATCCTCATGTTTTCATCCTCATAGACACTCACTGTCACTAGCAACGGAAGTACGATACCCGTTACATGCATGTCTACGTCGAAATGGAGTAGATCATATCTTCTGACAGGCTACCGTCAGTACGGAAAACATCAACTTCTCAAGTTCACAATCAAGACTAGCACAACTCTCACGGGAGCATAGAACCTCAGCGAAGAGGATGGAAGATGGCCTAACAAAAGCCAATCACAGAAAGATTAGTTACTTCTGACAAGCAGGTGATACAGATCGATGCATCGTGGTATCCTAAATAGGAACTTACGATCTGATATTCTGGACGCCTCACCCATGATGAAGCCTGTCTCCATCACTTTTTCATCCCAGCAACCTCGTGTCGATGGTGGTGTGCCAAACGACTAGAGGAGAGCTGATATGAAGTGAATAGGTGAGTGTTTGACTACGCTCCAGTAATAGCGGTGATTGTGGCAACGACGCACGGCACAAAATCATTTGGAGTGATGGAAGGGGGTCTCGACCCTACACACACAATCCACAGCGGATCAATGCTATGCAAGCCTAGGATCCTTCTCCCATCAGCATGGGCACAGAGTCCTGGGTGACCGGCATTCATAATACAGGTGGGCGTCTGGATAATCAGTTTCACCGACAACCGGCGTGAAAATTCCTGCATGGAGTGGAACAAGAAGTGCACGGTGAACTGAATGGAGACTAGGCCAGATATCGATGGCGTAGGATAGGTGTGGAAGATGTAGATTTTTCAACCTTCGAAAGATTCACTGACAGATAAGGATAAGGTTGTTCGGAGTTTGAATACACATTCTTGCCCTCATCTATGGATTTTGCGTAATCCATGCTGCCAACCTATCCGGATCCCCACCGAACGCTAAAGCTCTCATCAAGTATGCGGTTCTCGGGTCCTTGATAGCACACATACCATCTACTCTTTAACCGTTGTTTCGCAAACGTTTCAGGAACTTCTCCGAGTCGTAGGGTCATACAGCATACGCTGCCTCAACTTGAAGAAGTTCATGAGTCATGACATGGATTCAATACTGGGATAACGAGGAAACCTTCGACACAATCATCGAGGATGTTCCGCTCTGGTCTTCAGTACAAAGACCTATCCAGACCATGGGCGCAATATAGAACCGACAAACTGAGTGATAATGATGTACGGGGCAGTAAGTTCTCTCATCTGCTGTGATGTATTTGCTTTAGGCTGGAGGGACCCCGTATCAGCTGAAGCCTCCTTGATACACAGTGTCGTTAATGACGACATTGTTTACAGCAAGACCTTGTTTCATAACACGAGCAGAAGCTCCCTCGCACGATTGCCAAACAGGCGTAGGCACAGAATTTGCGATGAAATTCTCTCCGAACGTGCTCAAGACATCCGCTAGATTTCCGCAATAGATTTAGGGGACATTAGATGGTGGGTGCTTTGGATGAATGACTTTGAGTGTGTCTCATCTCCCTCATCTGCCAGACATGCTGACAATGGCTTGTATGGCGATGTGACAAATACCTGCGCTTTCAGATACTGCCTGAGACGCTCTGAATATCATTGTTTTCTCGCGAGACGCGTCGTCTCGCCAGTGAAGCTTCAGCTTCAACTTGTGGGTGTTACCGTGATGCACATCGCAGCCAATGATAAATAATTCCGTACCCATCGTCATCCTTACTATCAGTGACTCAGGCTGATACTTCCTCCGATGTCACTGGCCTATTCAAGAATCTGCAAGTCCGACTCCTCATAGCCCGTAATCCAACTATTATCTGCTATACCTTACCAATGCTCGGCTAGGTCGAGTCTGACTATCCCGCGCCTAATGTAGCCCTTACGCCAGGATTTATATTTATCGATAATACAAACGCACACGCACGGGCATTTCTACCGCGTCAAAACCAACTTGACATCGACTCATCCAGGCTTTCGGAGCGTGAATAGTTGTCCTGTCTGACACTCGGACCCGATAGCACCTGGATATAGCACTCTTTATTGCGCATTTTCAGGTACCTCTAGATAATCACTCTTCGACGGTGATCAGACCGTCGAGTACAATCGATTGATCAGACCACCAAATCATTTTCAGCAATCGAAATTAGTTCTGAGCATCAGCTCAGCAGGTTGCGATTCCAAAGCGGTCATACTGTTGTACCTACGAGTTTGTACTCAGTGTCCGTGCCTTTGACCTAGCACAAGCAAATCACCATGAATTTTAGAATAAAATGGTTCTGTAATGTCAATGTATGGTTCCGTGTATTTCCTTCTTGAAAAAATGTGTTGTGCAAGCGTGGTGATACAATATATACCGTCTGGAGACAGCTTGCCAGCTCACTGATCAGCGTCGGGACAGCAAACCTGCAACAATTTCAACCTCTGAAGTGCCGGGAACATTTGTACTGCTTGATATCTAGCTAGATGACAATTTCCGAGGTTGATTTACCAGTCTATCAATTGCACCGTGAAGGATATGCTCTGCCACAAGACGTTTACATCATTTTGAAGTCCCGCCATGCCGCAACGAAGTTTCCACGGCACCGCGGTCGAGTGCACTTGACTTGTCTTGGTCAAGTCGAAAGTTGTGCAAAGGCAAAGAGGAAACCTCCAAAAGGCCTGCGCAAAAGAGAATTTAATGGCCAGAAGCTTCAAATCTATGAAGTTGCTGTTGGATTTCGGTGATTGAAGTTTACCGGCGCCGAGCTCGACACTTAGTAATATCGCATTGACTCGGTAAATATGAGAATACTAAGACTGACGCGGCGTCTGACAGAACAGACAGTGTTTCTCAGCGTCGCGAAGTAGGTTGCAAACGTCTAGAATATATTTACCTGACAGAACAGACAGTGTTTCTAATGTGGCGTAAGTAAATATGTTCGTAGGAATATCAGAAAGAATATCTCACCTCAGCGTCGCGAAGTAGGTTGCAAACGTCTGAGGTGCAATAGCAAGCAAGTACGTGTATAAGTAATCGAAGGAAAATAACGCTCGGGGCTCCGAAGCGGGATGAATGGCGAATATGAAACATACTGATCCCACATTATGGGCAGAATATTGCGGACGTCAAGGACAAAGTGACAGGACAGGTCAACAGCTAATAGAACTGGACAGGAGTACCCCTGAACGTTCTTCGGGCTTCGGCGCTAGCTTGTCCGATTTCCAACACTCCCCCTCAAGCTGCGCGCAGCCCGAGCTCGACGGCAAAGTGCTTGACTTTGGGCGACGGCAACGCCTTCGTAAGTGTATCGGCGACCATGTTGGCAGTGGGGCAGTAGACGAGGCGGAGCTTTCCCTCCTCGATGATCCAGCGGATGAAGTGAAAACGGATATCGATGTGCTTGGTCCTGGCGTGGTACTGGTGGTCCTTAGCAAGCGCAATGGCTGACTGGTTGTCGGAGAAGAGGGTGACGGGTTCCACGAGTGGCTCGAAGATTTGCCCAATGAAAGAGCGAAGCCAGAGTGCTTCCTTCGTTGCGTGCGTCGCAGCCACGTACTCACTCTCGGTCGTCGAGAGTGAAACGATTTCCTGACGTTTAGATGACCAGGAAACAGCGCCCCCATCAATCAGAAAGGCATACCCAGAGACTGCCCG
>MU837593.1:31293-42206 GCA_029603245.1 Rhizopogon salebrosus TDB-379
TATTTCCGGCTTGAAGTCGACATGGAGTCAGGTTTGTCGCAAAGAGTGGTCAACGTGTTCACTACCTGACTGTGGTAGGTGCAATAGAACAAGTTTGATATTCTATCCCGACGGGAGGCACGACCTTCGCGTTAGTGGCAGTGCAGCGGGCGGCGTCTCTTTTCT
The DNA here is from genome assembly GCA_029603245.1 of Rhizopogon salebrosus TDB-379. Lineage (NCBI taxonomy): Eukaryota > Fungi > Basidiomycota > Agaricomycetes > Boletales > Rhizopogonaceae > Rhizopogon > Rhizopogon salebrosus. The sequence continues at coordinate 31,459 of MU837593.1, forward strand.
CCGCACCACACAGTGCTCGCACTACGCCCTAGCAGGCTCGAGCCTGCTGTCTTCGGCTTTTCTTTTCCCCACCCTCCACTCCCTTATCCTTCGCTGTTTCTTGGATTCTCGCAGCCTACAATTCACTTTTCTTACCAGTTCTACGAGGTACTTAGCTATCACTACATAGTTACATTCATGCTCCAGTGGTCCGGATAGTGGTATGTACCTAGACTTGCTGAGTCCGAGGCTGCGAGATTGCCCACCCGCCCTCGCAGCTCAGCCCGGTTCTCTTCACACAGGTTGGGGCCGCTATCGGGACCGGGCCCCCTTCGGGGGCGCCTCCCATTAAGCTATCTGCGTCCAGTCAATGCAAACATTCTTCCACCAAACGCGACACTAAAGCGTACGCAAAGTTGAATAGATGACTTACACGGTGGGAACTCTCGCGCAGCCGATCGTGTTGGTGCTAAAGTTCTCGTCCCACTAGCCGCCGACACACCAGCTTGAATGCACGAAACTCATATCACCAATGCGAAGCATCGTCGTATTCTGCTCCCCAATTTCTTCGCTCGGCCCTAAGACAGGAGCAGATCGACGTAAGGAACCCGAACTTCCCTGGCAGCGATGTGCTCATGAAGAGCAACAGTTTCAGGAGAACAGGCCGATATATCTGGTGCCGGTTGATGGTTTATCGATCACTGACCTTTTTTGTAGACCACACGCGGGTCGAGCTTATAAAAGTGCTGGAAAATAACCAGTTGTCGCAGTCAAACCAGCCGTTCAGTGTGATTGGCCACGATAGTTCGGTGCATGAGACAAATATTAATGCCAAGGTTGTGATATTTTGATAGTCGAAGCGCTTTATGAACTTCAGATAATAACTATTTCACCGTGACCAACACTGAATTAAATGATGGTCCTCGAGGGACTCCTTCAGCTTCACTCTGACGTGTATGAACTTTGATTTGAACTGGCTGGAAGTAGTCCGAGGATGCGTTGAGAATAAGCTACGACTAGTTTTTATAAAGCCCATACTATTCATCGTGTCGCTGGCCTTCCACAATTCCAAACATGATGTTGGTTTGTCAAGAAGAACCTAAGTTACCTGGAAGGTACTAGGAAGAAACTCCCAATAAATATCACGACGAAGATCTAAATACATATCATGACGAACAAACTCCAAGATATTTCTCGCTGAGCACTTCACAAGTATTTCCCGCATTAAACGCCACTGCCAGTTGTAATGCGTACGCGCTCCTGGAAAACAATTGAAACGATGCCATTTCCTTCCTCAGTTTTGGCCACGAGCTTAGCATAATATTCTCGAACTCCGAGGATGAGGCGTGGTCCCAGCACAAAGAACTGCACCACTTGGGCAATTTGAAGACAAGCATTTAAGATCTCAACTTCTACAGAAGTTGAGTTCTGTTGAGATGATGAAGGATGGTCAGATGTAGGTGTCTGGTCATACTGGGTTTGCGTACCAAGATCTTTGGAGAGAGATTGATGATGTGTAGACAAGAAACAGTGACAGCACTAGTGTCGAGCTTGAGTCGGAAAAGATGGCCATATTCAAATGATGAGCTCACCCCGCGAAGTAGAACACGTGAGTTTCTACTAATATTCTAAAACAGTCTCCGACTGCCCATCCTGTCGATGGTCGTTGCAGTTCACGGAAGTGTCTCACAGAAATCCAGATTGCAAAACACAGTGCGAGAATCTCCCATACAGCACCTACGACCCAGGGCATCTGGGTCAGAAATGCGGTATCTCCTGGGGCGCTATAGCCGCATAGATGAGTCCCGGATAGGATAAGCTCCTCTTTTATATCATAAGCCTGATGAAATTCAAATTTTTTGATCTCTAATGAAAGCTTACCTCCTAGAGTTTCCTTGTTCGCCATCCCAATCAACACTGCGCCAGTAATCTGGATAGCCAGGAATACGGCAATGAGAAAGACGAGTATCTTTCTGGATTGCTGATACATGGCATGTAACCGAGCGATCATCATGGCTTTCGTAAGATTCCAGTCAAGTCAATACCACCGGGACACTGCAGTTGAACAACTCACCAGCCAGTATGACATTTACAATAACAGATGTCCAGCTAATTAGGAACACAATGACGGTGCCTGTAAACAACAGTTACAATGATTAGCACTGAAGATTCAACATTTCAAATGAACGTACAGCTGTTACACTCATTACATATATCGAATCAAAGAGTTTATTGATAATTTCACTCACCCCTATGTATGAGCTCGGTTAGTTGTACCGGGGAGGCAGAAATTAATACAAAATACGTACTGTATCTGTTAATAAGGCAGTCGGAAGATTTGCTACAAACCGCCGGTCAGAAGAAATGACTGTGAGTATATGTGAGGAGACATACGGAGCATCACGATGCTGATCATAAGGTGCCTTATTAACATGTTTTGAAAAACTATAAACCATGTGCACATACACAGTGTAGTATGGCAATCCGATATATCGCAACTACCATATTTTGAAGTCAGCGCACCTGCTACTAAGCCGGATTTAACAAGCACAAGCAACACACACTGAGATATAGGACAGTCATGAGGGACCAGCGTTGTTTCTTCCACAAATTGCTTGCATTTAGTCGTCAGCCACCCGATATGCGGGTCTGCTCACCCAGACCAGTTCAACCTACAGAACTATTTTAGTGAGATGGTGAGATGGCCGTTCCATGGACCTACCTCTCGTCCAAACGTCAGTACTAGGGCACATGATAGGTGAATCAACAATCCTAGCGATAAGCATATTGTTGCACACCCCAATCATAAACCACCACAACCAAGGATGCAACTGCGAAATAACTGTCAAAGGTTGAGTGAGACCGGCGCTTGTTCTCCACGAACCTTCTGAATAGCTGATTACACGAACGAGGCTGAGGGTCGGCCACCAAGTGGGATCGTTTGAGATTAGAGTCATGAGGGTGTACAGCGAGTACGGTGGGCTTAAAACGATAGTGTGAGTGCATACCACCGTCTAGTGCTTTTATCGCCCCATAAACTAGTGTAGACAGCATAGATAGTCGGTACAATCACTGGAATTATTGCGCAGTGCAAGGTATGCAGTGGTGACGAACTTCAGCTGTACGGCTTACGGAAGGTGCCTACCTGAATGCCATGGCTAACGCGTTTCATCCATTCGTTTCATTCACACACCTCTACTAGTGCTTTTCCCGACATCCGTGGGTGGAAGGACGAGCGCGATTCAAATGCACAGTCGAACCGCTGCAAAGATGGGATTTCGGGTAGTAGTCCGAAGCCTGGTCTACGGAACCCAGGTTTCAAGGTCCGCGGTGATGGCATCAAGCTTCAGTGATGCCGTTTATTGTTCTTCGAGCATGGACCGTGAGACTCCGACTGATGCTGTGGTCAAATGAAGCAATCTTTCCGATCGCCGTTGTGAACAGTGGGTTGCTACTGGTGAGGTTAGCGTGTGACCTGCATGACAATTGAACAGGTTGTCGGTACGTTATTCCCAGTGTGCTCCCCACCCCTATGGCATTCGTGACAGCATACGACGGAACAGGCACAGAATCTGACGGGATAACAAAATTTACTGACAGTTCTGATGAGCATCATTGTGGCACAGCCATCGTATTTAACAACCGCAGAGGTTTGAAATCCTGGCAGTGGCCTAGGCGGAATCCCCAATACAATTGAACGAATCAACATTCTAGGAAATAACGGCTCTATTGATAAGCTCCGGTATGTCACCACTGTCAGCCGTTTGGAGAGTCTGGGTGATGCAAGTAATGGTACTCACGAAGTGTGCGCGGGAGTGCGATTTGACTCCAAACGGCAGACAGACAGCTTGCACGCAGGTTCGGTCCACGGGGCTGCGTAAGCCGCTCTCCGGTTCTCTCACGCTTCGATTTGGGCTTCTGAGTCAAAATACATTCAAAAGGAAAAGGAGATGTGTTTACAGAGTGGGCGTCTTGAAAGCATCTCTGCCACGAAAGCGCCATCATGAAGTCCTTAAGGCCATTAGTCTCAACTCCATATGAACAACGGGAATGAGGACGAAACTGCCGGGGACAAAGTTAGTCGTGCGCATGGGAAGGAAAAGAAGGTGGAAATGGATATCATTCCTGCCGGAAACGTGTTTTGGAGGTCGTAATGATAGCAGACCTTAAGCTGCGGGTAGTCGAACACCTACCGTGAAGAAGAAGACGGGTCTATCCCCAAGTGCTACCTCGCGTGCCCAGTGGCCATTCTTCAGGCATCCGTCACTGGCACAGCCTCGCAAGCTCTTTCTTCATGATTCACCACCCCTCGAATATCAAGAGATACGGCATAGATTGCGCTGATAACTCATTCATAGCCGGCGAGGACAAAGGCAAGTGCATATAAAGCAAGCGGATGAGGCAGTAGTGATGACAAATTATCGTTGAGGCCTGTAAACGGGGAGGCACATCAATGCCAGCACCAACGTTCCAAGAGAGGTTGATGTTTTAGCCGTGGTCAAAAAGTACCCCTCCAGAATCCGCAATATGACCTTCCTATGGAGGTTATTGATGCGTGGAACATTCATGATCAGACTTGAAATGGAGAAGTGGACTACTGGCACGTCCACCCAGAGTATTCCCGTGGACGTACAAACGTCAAGATGCTGACTCTGTCGGAGTTGGAAAAAGATCGACCGCTTTGCCATGGCAAGCTTGGGTTGGTTGAAAAAGCAATGCCAGGTCAATATGCATTTCATTGTATGTCATCCTGGCCAATGGCCCAGTGCTTCTCCAGCCTGTGGAAACGTCAAGTCTGGGTACTGAGGCAGAGAGTTCTTGTGATGTTCAAGGACTTTGTCGTATTACTTTGGCTTGACCTTACGCTGATACCCTGCCACATCCCACACCACGACTGCTTTACAACAACTTAGGGGATGCTAGTATGTTGATAGATGAGTATATCACAGTTTCGAATCCACGCACCGGTACCGTTCCCATCATCTTGAAAGCCCTGCAAACATATTCACGCGGCTCGTCCTGTGGCATTGCCCGTTGTTCGTATCCCTCTCCGCATCATGATCACTGTGTCCTTGCATCAATCAACTCCGGGCGGGTCAACCTAGTGCTAGTGTCTTCAAGTTGCGAACTCAACTTACCACGCCATCCACCATGACAACAAGGCAGGTTCACACTTTAGCATGGTTTTGCAGACATTTTACTTTCGCTTCGGTATGTGATGTTAATTTATGGTGATTCAGATTATGTCGTACATGGGCAGTGTTACTACTTGTTCCTCGTATGAATGCTTAGCTCAGCAAAAGTGCCCAAATCTGGCGAGGTTCGGCAAGGTCCGCAACATCTCTCACGGCCAAGCAATGCCTGCCGAGACGCTCAACCAATCCGCTGATGCCTTATGAGTCACCTATACTCGTCTCGCAAGGCCTTCCTAGAGTCTTCCAACCTCACGGCTGCCTCGAGAGGCATTGCAAGACCGGTGCTATCTAGTATGGGACTGATGGAAAATATTGGTTTTTGTGGGCACTGGTGTGTTATTGTAATATTCTGTCATGTAGCAATGCTCTCCCTTACGCGTCGCCGACCCATGATTCACAAGGACGCAAAGGCATCCTGCTTGAACTCATTCGTCACATCCTCCCCATCTTCTGGACCAAAGGCATATTTATCCTCATTGACCTCCTCATTCTCGTCACCAACAACTTGGTCAAGGCCAGAGTAACCATATTCACCCATCTCATCGGCAACTTCATCGTCCACATATGCCACAAAGGGATTTATAGCCGGTACTTCGTAGGCAATACACTCCTGCTGTGGGTTCAAGATTTATGACGAGTTTTGCCAGTGTTTGCATTCCAGTTTTTGATGAACCAGACGTCCTCTGCTCATTTTCAGGTAGCAATTGTGGTTTCGTCTGGCGAGTAGACGGCTACCTCCACATAGGTCAACTCCAATGGTTCAAGAAAAATGTCTCCGGTCTCCGCATCCCACGTTCTTATTCCATCATAAGATCATCCATTCACGACCATTCGTCTGTCTCCATTCCAGCATGGATGTCATGGGGGACTGGTTGCCAATTGAGAGTGAAAGTTCGGTGGACTGAAATGATTGATTTTGCCTATATGGTGCGTACCTGTTTTATCCTCGTACATTACACAGCTATGTGTATGCAATCACGCAGATTTGCAACTAAGTGCCCAAGTCTCCTTCTGATATGAGCTTGTCGTGTCGCCATCTCTCTCCAACTAGAATGTGTTTCCCTCTACATGATTCTTCTTGTCCAAGGCTTTGTCGCTGGTGCTCATTGCGCTCGCCGCCCTATGCGGCAGACTTGTGAATTATTTCCCACTGTGGGCTCTCGTTCCACGCGATCACCGCTCCCCAACGCAACCCCAAATTTCAAGTTCATACTGTTTTATCTTTACTCCTCTCAGGTTTGATTATCTTGTCTAACCTCGGTCGTTTTTCAATAGGTGGACCTAGATCTTAACTCGACGGACCCAATGCTAGATATTACAATTGATGGTGTCGAAGGCGGCGGGTGTTGTGCAGATAGATCGAGCATCATCATTCGTGAATATCACTTGTGAGTCTTGGGCCTTTTGCACAACAGCTTAATCCAGTATTGATTTTGCAGGTCTGTCAAGGATCATGGGTACGGTAATGCAATGTATGACATGGTTCCATCGATTGCATCGTCACTGTCCTTATGCGATCCTGTGATGCCGATTTAATTGTAGAGATCTCTTTAACAAGGGAATCCACCTGTGCTTGGACTGAACCGCTAGAGACGGTGTTCTGGTATTGTTCTCATGATGACAAGATCAGGGTCTATGAGCCTGACAGTATCTGACCTAGCTTCGCCGTCACATCATTTTGATATATATCTGCGCCGGTGACTGCAATCTGTCTCACAGACATTCGCTGTCATATTGCACCACATCCATATCATGATAAGTACGAGTTTGGCGAAGCAGTCTGTTCGTCCATGACGCGGTGTCAGCCTGATTTACGCCACCCGGTGATCTGCTTTGTCCGGCACCTTGAATTTGTTTTCCCTTTTAAGTTTTCGCGTGCAGTGATATCCTCAGCATCCACAGTAGCCGTGAAACAATGGAGGGCAAAGATTGAGCATCGCTACATCCGCCGGTGTCAGTCGCAATCGTCGTGCGCATCTGGTGATTAGTGTCTCCACCACGAGCTGATTGTTAGAATGGTCTCTAAATCTCTGCTGAGTCCACTCTCCAGTGTCTCTTAATGTCAGTAATGCTCATCTATGTTCATGTTTTACATGCCAACGTGCTCTCTGCACTTTCGTACGCAAACAAAATCAGTTCGTCGCTCTTGAACCAATGTGCTGTTGTATCTCCTTTCTAACCGCTAGGTCTTAGAGACGCTCATTTCTGGTTCATGGAACCAACCTCTTCGTTTCTGGGATACTTGCACACCAAAGGCTGAAATATCGTGAATCACACGCTCACATTGATATAGCAAACGAGACCATAACGCTTGTCGTTCTGGGTACTTTTGTTACCGGCAGGGTGTTTACATTTTGTGACGACACGGGTGCGTGCCCAGAGGCGGGGATCTTGGCGCTACCACTACCATAGTACCATTTACAAGTACTATGCGATGTCCCTATCTGACTGCCACCTGTGTATCAGTCCGAAAGTCGCCTGCCACATCACGTATACACCTTCGTGAATTCTTTGTCATGCTAGTGATGCGTCTCTCACTTGCCGTGTTGCTAATACAGATATGAATTATGGATTCTACCTAAGTCTGGCAGCTCTCTAAGATGATGGCTGCTGTTGTTGACTGTCGTTCGAACTGAGATGATTTTCTTCATGTAGATACACGTGACACAACAACACAAACAAACAAATCAACAAAACGCGTGCCAGTGTCGCGTCCCCTCCATTCACGAGTCGTTGTGCCCATCCGGCTTCCTGGTAACTCCTCTCTGAGTTCGTCGGATTCGTCATTTTCACCCTTTGAGATTTCCACATTTCCACTGTCCAGTTGACAAATCTCTGCCCCAGATTAGAAATGCAACAGCAAGCTACCTCTTAACGATAGTGGCAATTGAAGAGTCATCTGAACGCCCATGACTGTAAGTTTTGAGTTTATTTCGACCTTCCACACACTATGTTGATGAAGCAAGGTTAGGTCAGTGTTCTTCGGAGGCTGGTGCTGTTGACCCCCTGTTTGGTAGGATTTTCCCTGTCGACGATGTTAGGATGTTATCACTCAGGTAACAATCGAGGGTCGGAACGTAGATAAGTACAGTGGCAAGTCAAAGGTAAGTTGCAGTATAATTTCGAGAGATTTTGAGCATATATTCATTAAAGGCATGCATATACTCACACGTGCCCAGCATATACTCACCCAAACCGTGCATATACTCACCGAAATCAAGCATATTGTACTCAATCATGACCTCCCGACTTTCTGCCATGGTGCAGCTCAACCTACAGGTGAGTCATAGGTACTACCTCGGAGAATTAGACCGATCCATCAGGATGAACTTATTTCAGCGTGTTTTCAGGACATTTTAGGTGTCGTCAGTCACTTCAATGGGATTGCCACAGTTTCGGGATTACCAAGGTGCCAGTGTGCTGTGTTCTGATTTTGGGCGCTTGCCTAACATATGACATTTGTCGATGCACCTGATCTCAAATGCTGCAGACGACTTTTGTAGGCAACGCTGGTGCGTTACTCTGATGCTGTTCCTGAAAGTCGAGTCGAACTTTAGATGAGGAGAATGGCGATCCTATTTCTACGTCAAACGTCCGAGTGGGTAACTTACCACCCCCTGAATTATGAAGCTGATGATGACAGGGATATCCCACCAGCTCCAAAGTCCCACCGCACACCTTCTCGTCCATATTGAATATTTTAACGAGGACCCATCAGGGTCTACTTCACGTTCAGTAGTGCTCAGCACTGAACGAAATACATTGGCGACATGGACTTCTGATGGCTATTATCGGGGCCCTCGATGACGACGACGATCCATGACACCCTTGCTTGATGGAGCCGGTACAACCTTCTTTGCACTTCGTTCTGTGCTTGCTTAAGTCACTTTCACAGGCAGCTGAAACCAATCCAAGGCGCCTTAAACTCGACGAGGCTTATGCGGAGGGACAGCAAGGACGATGTTGCACAAATTCATGCCCAGCGTGCTGCACGTCGTTCTGCACTAAGCAGTGCCGCAAATACGAATCATGGTATTATCTAACATGCATCCGATACAGACGCTACTGATGCCAATGCCAATTATCAGGGCATGCAGTGCACCCTCCCAGCACCAACAACGATCCCCCATCCCATCTTGTCATGCAGTCTTCCAGGAAATGACCTGCACGTGCCGTGGAGTCTGACAGGGAGGACATACAAGTACTTCCACCCAAACGCCCTCGGATTGAACAAGCCAGGCGTCAGCAGAAGGACCGTGAAGGCGAGGACAGTTTCTGCACTAAACGCCAATTCACCGACTAACCCCAGATCCGGAGCCCCACCTAAACGCCAGCGTCACCCCATGGATTATGACAACGATGATGATTTGTCACCAGCTCTGAAATCCCGCCGCCCACCTCCGCCTGCTCACACTAATGATTCCGACGAGGACGGGGGCGATAAGACACCATTCCCCAAGCCCAAACATCGGCGCCCCTTACTGGATCACAACAATTACGATGATGGCGAAGATGTTGCACCACCTCCAAGCGCCATCAAAGGCCGCACCGAGTCCCTGATTCCGATGGGAACAACCGCATCACTTTCATGCGAATGAGCCGGGAACGACCTCCAGAAGAGGAACGACGACCTGCCTCTGTCAATGGTGACGAGGAGGATCTGGCTGCCCGTCCAAAGCCGAAATTACGACGCCCTCCTGAAGTCCGCAAGGATCCTGCCTCTGGGTCAAACGGCCGCTGTGCTGGTGTATCCGAACAAGTGCACGGCCCTCGGGTATGTCAACGAATCTTTTTTTCCCTGTTATTGACATTATCGTTAGCAGCATGAGTCTCGGACAATACCTCCACAGCCCCAGTGGCACCACCTCTCCACTACCCGACTTAACTGACGAGGATGTAATCACGCCCGCTCCAAAACCGCCCGGAAAACCCACCCCTGCACCTCGGAAGGTCCAGAAAGACAATAAGAGGGCTGCTGCTACCTCCCGAACCCAGGGTGACGCCCCTCGAAGACCCTCGGGTCAAGATAAGGCAAATGGATACTAGGACGTTGACCCTGCCTGCATTGTCTCCTCTTTTATTCTCTGTTTACTGCTTCTTGCTACCACGGACTGCGTCAGTTTACTGTATTCTTGATACGTGTCAATGCAATGCCTCGTATGGCCTTCTAAAGTATAACATGCCTCGCGCGACCTAGTAAGACCTAGCATACCCTGGCAAGGGCTCAGTAGCCCTGTAAGATCAAAACCTCTTGCACGGTCTCATAAAACCATCCAAGGGAGCACCTTCTAAGGCCATTTTAGGGAGGGCTAGTTCCTTGCGAGGCATCACAGGCCTTGCGATATTTGCCAGGCCTAGTGGGACCGTGTATGGTCTTGTTAGGCCTTCCAAGACCTCGTCAGGTTTGGGCACTTTTGCTGATTGAGAATGTACTCCTTGCATGCAAGCCTTATCAAGGCATCAACGAAAATACGCCAGAGATACATATGTACTCTGAAATGGATATAACTACAAGATTTCTAATGTCCTGATATCCATCATGGCACTAACAGAAGCCGGATCCTTGACCCGTGC
>MU837596.1:31146-42012 GCA_029603245.1 Rhizopogon salebrosus TDB-379
CCCAGTGAAAATCGACTTGTCCGAGAGCGGCTGAGGTCGTCTGATACTGTCCAGACTGAACGAGACAATCTCAGCGCAAAAATGGGACTAATAGCACATGGGCAATTATGCGTACTCGCCCAGTGTTGTCACAGATGTGCAATTATACTTCTGCAGTGCCTCTACCATTGTCTAGCATCTACTGAGGTTGTCTTGTATGCATCACGCTAGTTTGTCTCAAATATGCTAGGATTATCTGGCTATAGTACAGTTGTAATGCTATAAAAATGCGGTAATCCTGTTGCTCGGCCTTCCAGTGACTCCAGCCAGTGCTCCATCTGCCGGCGCCGCTGCTCGTCCGAGATAGAGGGATCACAAAACAAAGAGAAACAAGCCGCCGTGGTGTTGTTGTCGTTAACGATGCCATTCACCAGCTGCGACCTGGAGCAAAAGGGAGAGAACATTAACAGCATGAGTATGATGAGCATACCCTTTGGCGGCTAGCTCATCGTAAGACTGGTTTCGCGGTGAGCAAAGGTCGTGGGTGAGTAATCCACTGACCCACCTTTCTCTCTGATGCTGACAGTCCGAGATATATGCGCAACAAAAGTGGATGTATGCGCATGGAAACTGGATGTATGCGCAAGGAAAAAGGATGGAAAGTGAATATATGCGCTAAATTCTCACCTGGAGACCATAATTTGTGATCCAGACAGTGCTCTCTCCAATGTTGCTAGTAGCACGCATCCATGGTGAGTCTGGACGAAGACTCAGCATTCCCTATGAGATCGCTGGTGTCTGTGGCTCCGGTTGCGACGCTGTTCTTGTCCAACAGACGTCCGGGACATTTGATGAACACCTACTAGTTTGGTCAATTTTATTTTTGCAAGCACGTCATTTATGTTCGGGTTTTCAAACATGTATTGGTCGAAAGACCAGATTGAGCAACGAGTGAAAATTCCGTCATCAAATGACGACCTCAATAGCGGGAATAACTACGACAGCAGGTGTATTAAGATCAACCGTACAGTAAACTTGAATGTGTCAAGTGTCATGTCCTAGCCTTCTTCTGCTTCTTTTTCGGTCCCACATTTTCGGTTCCAATAGAATTCGCTATCTCATTGCGTCTTGATTCAACACGAGCACGTTTAGAACGACCTGCAATAAGCGTTTCAGATGCAGGTGCGTTGAAACATGCATTTGTTGAGGGGATGGATCCACTTTGAACCATACCAATCCCATCGCTAGACAGAGACACTCTGGAAGTGATCTGAATACTCGAGTCATGAACGGAAACCCTGGGGCAGTTGGTGAGCTGAGCAACCGCTGGGTTCGGTACCATAACATCGTCATTGGGAAGGGGATCGTCCAAAGTTGATGCGGCGATTGGGGCAACCTGAGAGTCCGGCTTGGAGACATCGCTAGGCAAAGACACTCTGGAAGTGATGCGAATACTCGAGTCATAAATGGAAACCCTGGGGCAGTCGGTAAGCTGAGCTACCGCCAGGTTCAGTACCATAACATCATCATTGCCAGTGGGAAGGGGATCGTCCAAAGTTGATGTGGTGATTGGGTCAACCTGAGAGTCTGGCTCTGCAGGGTACGTAGCGGCCGCACGTGGTTCGATCGTGGGATGGTGTGTACTAGTGCCCTCGGAAAACCCCTGTAAGAAGTTGTCCAACTGGAACAAGGCCTGCTCACTAGAGATGCCCACATTTCCTGTCAAGGACTTGGAGCACCAGGCGAAGTCAAAGGGATCCATGGTGAGTGAACATGGTATTGGCGACAAAGAGGGTGGTGGCGGCAATGGAGGAGGTGGTAAATAGCCCTCCAGCATGGGGAGGATCGGTTGAATTGGTTCCTGCGTGAGATCAAAGGCAAACAAGCCCTCTGGGATGAGTGGGGTGTATTCCTGCAAGAAGTCGGGCTGGTCAAGCTGGTCAAGCGAAGTTAATGAGTCAGCCATGGTGGTACCGGTGGCTATGTTCGGTGATGTATCAGATCTTGATAGTAATACATCAGTCTCCTCCTTCTCGAATGATTCAGACTCCGTTACATCATCCTGCTCTCCCGCAACACTGTGGTCGCTAGCAGCCATGCTTGCCACCGTTTGAGAATCCTTTGCACCAGAAGGTGCATCTACTATCATACAATCAGATTTCAGGTACTAGGCAGACATTCAAATTCACACTTACGATACACACGCTTAAGAAATTCAGCATACGGCTTCATGATTCCATCATTGAACTCGGGATACGCCTTGGAGAACAGGTTCCCCATCTTGGATTCACCAACGTGGAAGCTACTGATGTCTAGTTTCCCACCACTGAGGGCGGGGGTGGGACCGCCCATGAGGACTGTGAATGACCAGCCTGTGAGTCGCTGGAGTTCCTGAAAGATCTCAGCGAGGAACTCTGGGAGTCTGTTGATTGACCTGGAGCCAGAAAGAGTTAGTTTTTCAATATCACTTATTCCAATCAACTCATGCCTGCTGATCTATGTTATCGCCAGCTTTATCAGCGATGATCTGCTCTTTCTTTTGCAACTTCAACTGTTCCACATGTGCCTCCACTTGTGCTTTGATCTCTGGCATCTCTGCCGCGAACTGTTCACGTGCGACTTTCCTGACAATAGCAATCCTCATGGGCCGCTTCTTTCCTGTGTCGTTGATCGTCTCTACATCCGCGTCACCATCGCGATCTGCAGCATTAATTCCAGCACCGCCCATGGCTGCTTCATGAGTGAGTCTCTTCATTTCTGCATCAACATGTGGCTTGATTCGTTTGTCAAAGAACAGCTTCGAGTATACTTCTTCAGATTGAGGGAGACGAATCCCCTTGATCTGTGGGGTCAGGATCTGAGAAACTGCACTTTTTCCATTAGATTCTGACTTTTTGCCACTGTTTCTAGCATGACGTGAGGCTTTGGACATTCCCAAATCATTGCGGAGCTTGTTCTTAAGTTTCTTTGCAGACAGATGGTCAGATCACGATAACACTGGAAAGTATATCATTCACATACATGCTTCCGTTTTTCAAACGCCCGACTGACCAATTGTCTTTGGTCCTCAGTCAGGTCTTCGTCCAGTGGTATATCTGGGAAGATGAGGAGCTGCTCAGGAAATCTTTCGTTCCATGCCTCGAAGAATGGAGCCCAGAAGGTACTGTAGTCTCTTTTCGCCTGGCAGTTCTGATATTTTCCATAGAACCCTTCAACAAATAGCTCTTCCTCCGCGGATGCCCAGCTTTTAGGAGCCATCTAATTCGCATTTCGATGATTGTGAGTGCGGAAAATTCTCAGAGATATTTTTTAACACCACATACAAGTTTTTTCTTGCCGCCGGTGTAGATTTGCTTATCCTGTTGAAGGGGGAATAAAAGGAACTTTGTTATATTTATGGTCAGCAGCCATATAAGCCGAGCGTATGCAAACACTGACACAAACAAGATTTGTCGGACAATTTATCGACAATTTATTCATCAACCTGCTGATAAAGTAGTTCGCTGGCCATGTAGGCACTTCTAAGGTTCGCAACATCTATGGCAAGGAAAAATATCTCCTCCAGAGTGCTGACAATGTGATGCACTCGTTTAGTCATTTGCTGTGCAGCCTCTAACTCTGTTCCAACCCCGTCTCGCTGTAGTATCTCCTGCTCTGCAGCATGTGCATCCTGCTGAATATCCTCTACAGCATGCATGACCCCACGAACATCTTCCACCAGCAGTTGATTTGATAGGAGGCTCTGGCAGATACTGTCGAAGTACACACAATCGAACTTAGACCCCTTCGAGTCTCCAGTCAATCCTGCAAGACGAGCTTCAATGGGGTTCAGCTTGGATCTCTTTGCAGTGCGCTTCCTGGGGGTTCTCGTCACCACTGTAGTTGTAGTAGCTGCTGCCGCACTGTTTTTTCATGCACGTCACCTCCAGATGCGATGTGTAATTGTAATATGTTACCTTGGAATTTCAGTATTGCGTTGCCCGGCATCTGGCATTGAGGTCCTTAAAAATCAATATACTCAGCGTATAGTACAAGTGATAGGATGGATGATATACCGTGATTTGCGCTCCTGGTATCTTACTTTATTCTTGAGACTGATAGTTTGGTGATTTCTACATAACATGCATGCCGAGCTTCAGTGTTCTTCTGTGCTGGGATTGATGATAGTTTCTCACCGTTGGTAGTACAGACGACGAGAGACTCGAGCAGCTTCCGCTTTTTCCTCAGGAGTATGATGTATTTGTGGTCGTCCCATAATTCTAGTAGCAGAACGGTCAAATTAGTGTCACGACTTGAGTTGTGGCCTTATTTACTAAAGAAAAATGTACGAACCTTCGGAGGAGATTTACACGAGATATACATAAACTTGAAGCATAAATACCACTAGACATATACTAATATCTTCATGAATATCTTCATGTCATATACTTAGTCTTCCGAGAATGCCGAGTGATTATGACTATCGTATATCATTTATTTCCTGCCGTTCTGCATGAGTCCGGAGCTTGCTCATCGGAGATTTACACGAGATATACATGAAGCATACATACTCTTGGATCCAAATACTACTAGGAAGGATGCTAGCACCTTCATGTCGTCTACTTGGTTTTCAACACTCGATGTCCCAAGTGATGATGGCTCAATTGCCTGCTCATCGCGTTATCATTTCTATCAGTTTAAATACATACTACATTGTGAAGAACTGCTCCATGGATTTATGGATTCTAATGCTCTGCCAATCGACTGGTTTGTCCTTGACCGCAGACTTTGAAAGTCTGCTGGCATCACTGAATCTTCTGAGTCTCCGATGCATTCTAATTCATTAGTCTACTAAAGAACACATTACAGGGACATACATGATAGTTCCTAGCGGGTGCTGTAATCCCGATTATATCACATCGTTGCAGTCGCAATACAGACTAACGATAGTTCCCAGTGGGCACCTGCAATCCCGATTATATCGCATCACTGCAGAGTGACCGCTCCCCTGTTACCCGTCCGAACTTTTTCGGTTCCCACAAATTGCGTAACTTTGAAGTCCAAGCAGCTCGGTTTACCCTACTCCTTCAAGCTATGCAAGACCCCGAGAAGCTTGACTGATTTCCTGAGAGAAGCTCAACATTATCGCGGAGCTGTTTATGCATCTATGATGTTGTGGGTCGGAATGCCACATGAGTATATCGCAAGTCAGTTTTGTTCACATCGACGCTGAATACCACGTTATCCTCCCAATCTTAATGTCAGACTTCTTGCACATGCTTCTCGTAGGCGCTTTGGAGATGTCTGCTTGCAGAATGTATAAGAGAGAGAGACGGATGGCGATCTCACACTGTGCGCATCCCATCAGGTGAGTCTGTACTCCACTTGTCATGCCCTCCTTCAGCTAACTGTCCAGTGACAACAGTCCTACACCATGATGCCTGATTGAAGGAAACTCGACAATGCCTTCATCGTGAGTGCAACACCAACCCACTCTCCCACCTTTCCCAAGCCCCTACTTAGCAACACTCACACCCACTCGCACGCACACACCTAGTCCCACTCTTGCACGCACGCATGCCAAGGATCGTTCCAGCAGGGATACGCCCACCAACCACCCCGTCCTTATTGTGCAAACTTCGTCCAGCACGAAGAGGGGCACTAAAGGGCGCCATCACCATACACTCATCCCGGCATGATCAAACGAATGTGTAGTCCTCCTTCAGAATGGGGGTTGTCTCTTGCACCTGTGGCACTCTGAATTCAGCACTGGGCCTCAAATCATGTTTGGTCTTCTGGCTGGTGAGCCATATTCACTGCAGGCCGATGTCTGATGTGTACTTTCCTACAGTACTCGGCACTGGTAAATGATGGTACGGCAGTAGCAGTGGACTATGCGAATAATGAAGACATTCTCAATGACCCCCGAGTATGTCATTTACGATGCCAGTGCGTCCTCAATGTTGAACACGCTACTGTCGTTTTGTTTATGCGGGTATGGCTTCTGACACCATGGGTTTACCTGATCCTTAGCGGATTGGAGCCACATCTGTAATAGATTACTCGAGTATCATCACATTGTGTTACACGCTTTACAATAACGCCGCTTGTTATAAAAAACCTCGTAGCCTATCCATACTCACATCAGTGGCGAGTCGGGTACATGCGCAAGGGTTACAGTGGTGTCCAGCTGCAGTGGCCTCTGGTGATGGGATGGTTTCCGAGTCATGTTGCGGCTCGATAGGCACAGAGGTAGAATAGGCTTGAGACGGACATGCGCCACTTGCATTGCATTGTGTGTTATATCTCACTGAAAATTATTGTTTTAGTGTTTCAGACGGTAATATACACAAGTCCGCAGCTTTTGTTGTGGAAAAAGAGCGCCTGCAACCATGCATCTGACTAGTCCATCATCGCACTGAGTTTAATCCAATCCATACAATTCAAATACTATGCTAATTGACACATAGGATCTACAGCATATGCCCGAAGTGCTACATATCATAGGGGTTGTTCGAAAGATGTGACCGGTATGGAGGGTATTTTATGGCAAGGGTACTTCGTATCCACATTCCGCACTGCAGAGGCTAGGTTGTGTTATGAAATTGATAAAATATGGAACACTTTGTCCAGCTTTTACATTAATATTGGTGACTGGGGTCATTGAATGACCATGCGCGCATTTTGAACGGTGATTGCTCGTATCTTGAAGTGACGAAATATTTGGGGGCCAAAGAATTTCGGACGGGTAACAGGGGAAGGTAGACTCCTCACTGCAGTCATAACACAGACTTACGATAGTTCCTAGTGGGTGCTGTAATCCCGATTATATCGCATCACTGCAGTCGCAATGCAGACTAACAATAGTTCCCAGCGGGCACCTGTAATCCCGATTATATCGCATCACTGCAGTCACAATGCAGACTAACTCGTTCAAAAATTCATCAGTCTGAGAGGAAGAAATACATACTAGAAGAACGCTGCGCCACAGGGACATACATGATAGTTCCTGGGGAGCACTGTAAAACCGATTGTGTCGCACCATTTCAGTTGCGCTCATTAAAAAAATCATCAGTCTGTCAGGAAGAAAATACATGTGTGACATACTCAGATCAATCAGCCACATGTATAGAAAAAAAGAAAGGGCACATACAAGCCTGAATCAACGGCATCAGTAATGCAAGATGACTGCGGTGCTCCAGGCCATAGAGGAAGAAAGGTGGCCGGTCCAAGTCACTCATTACGTGCCAGAGGCCGTGACATCTGATTATTTGGTATCAGCAGTCTGAGGTACCTGTAAGGAAACAATTATTTGCTCACTGCACTAGAATTATTGATCAATGGTGTGCAGATAAGGCTTTCTCTTTGGCGATCAAGGTTCGGTCATTGTGTGATGGTGCCATTTATCTGGATGTCGCAATTATTGAGCCGAAGTATATGCAAATTGCAATATTCAGTTCCTACCTGAGGTGCTCTGACAGCCGCGGAAACCGTGGTTATCAATCCATGATCCCCCATGCATAATCATCCACTGACAGTTTGCGCACTTCAGCACAATGGCTCACCGTGCCAGTGGACGCCGTGTAAAAAAACCCAGACTTCTTGCTTACACGGAGACTGAGGATGATACAGTCGAGTATCTGAGGCACCGGGTGTATGGAATCCAAGCTGGTGACGTTGTCCTTCAATCCACACAGTTTATCTCCTCCTCACCACTCATGCCGCCGCCTCCTGAGCTACCTGAGATTTACAGTTCCGAGTCAGGCATAACCATAGACTCATGGCATGAGTTTCCAACTGAGCCTGAGCTGTCTCTGCCATCAAGTCTCGAGGTGCCGGAGCCCACTAGAGAACCAACTAGGAAGGAAAAACGACCGGTAGGTGTTCATGTATTGCCACGGATCTACTTTAATGTATTAGCAGAGTCCTCTTAATGCCTGGCTTCCAGAGCGTCCTACTTATCTGTATGAAATGATACGTCTGGAAGGCCGTGGCAGTGATACGCATCGAGTTCAGTGCAGGTGCAAGGGTGAGGGCTTACCGGTTTACCGGTGTTGTGATTGCTTTGGGATGGAGATGATGTGCCAGTGTTGCATTGTCAAATGTCATACGAGCAATCCTTTCCACAGAATAAATGTCAGTTTTTCACATAGTGTGGACGAAAAATTCACTCGTTGTACTGACTCGCCTTGTGACATATAGCAATGGCGCGGAAAATACTTCCAGCGCACAACACTCAAATCCCTTGGTTTGCGCATTCAACTTGGCCACGGACCCGGAGAAATGTGCCTCAATGCCCAAGTAGCCAATAGTGATGATTTCATAATCATTGATGTGCACGGTGTTCATGAGATTGGACTGGATTTCTGCGGGTGCGAGACAGCACAGATTCATTATATCCAGCTGCTACGTGCACGTTTATTCCCTGCTACAAGTGCAGAACCCCGGACGGCAGCAACATTCGCTGTACTGGAAATGTTCCATCTCCTTTCATTCGAGTCCAAGGTTTCGGCATATGAGTTCTATCATAGCTTAGCCCGTCGCTCAGACAACACTGGGATTACCCCAATCAAGGTATTCAGAAGTCCCATTTCAACAGCGACTCGAAATCACTAATGCTCCAACAGGACCGTTACTCTGCTTTTTTGCGAATAATGCGAGAGTGGCGCAATCTAAAGACCCTCAAACGTTCTGGAAGAGGTCATGATTCAGATGGTTCAGGGTCTATATGCGAGGGGGAATGTGCACTTCTCTGTCCGGCATGTCCGCAACCTGGCAAGAACCTCCCAGAAGGCTGGGAGAATGCACCTCCCAATAGAAGGTTGGTTTATTATTTCACAAGTTGGGAAGGAGGCATGTTCACTGATGAATATATCATATATCAAGATGGATTTATGTGCTCTTTCTTGCAATAGACGCAAACTTTCGTCTCAAAAGAAAAGCCGTGTCAACTGACGACAAGGATCCCAGTCTCAATGCAGGATCATCTTACTTTGTTGAAGAACGTGCCTACAAGGCCTATCTGGCAGAACAGGCGAACTGTCCGCAAGAGGTTAGTACTGTTTGCATTGGATTTCCACAATGGAAGCTAATCAGCGTCATAGAAAAGCAGTTGCGTCAGTCACAGCGCAGTCAACATGGCAGATACAAAAGCATCTCATGGCCTTGCCGCTACTGGGGTGGGGACAGTTGACTGTGCACGGCACGAGATGAAGCTACCCAATGGAGTTGGGGATCTTCAGAAAGGCGAGAAGTAAGTTGGGCTATAATCACCTACAAGCTCGCTGAAACTGACTTGTTTCTAGATATGTCAATATGGACTACCTTGTATTCTCAGCGATCCTCGGCTTTGCTGCAATCATGCTTAATTTATCTTACGACATCGCTTGTCAGTGGCATAAAAAACTTTGGACCCGCTTAGACACCATGCCAGCACAACTTCACTTCATCCGCGAAAACAAAACCGTTCGCTTCTTGGTGCCAAAATTCCATCTCAACGCGCACGTTCAGGCTTGTCAGCTGGCCTTCTCATTCAACTACACACCCGGCGTCGGCCGCACAGATGGGGAGGCACCAGAACGCGGTTGGGCAAATATCAACAGGGTCGCAACCAGCACCAAAGAAATGGGGCCCGGGGCTCGTCGCGATACTCTCGATGACCACTTTGGAGACTGGAATTGGAAAAAAATAACCATGCTGGGGCGGACTCTCCTGCGTAAACTCAAAAACGCGGTCGTCAGTGCAAAGGTTCACCGTGAAGAGCTGATAGAGTTAGAGAGCGCCATCGACGATGCTTCACTGATGGCCTGGAAGTCCGAGATAGAGGCCTGGGAAGGGGACAACACCCGACTCAATCCATTCGAGAGCAAGGTAGCACGTGAGTCCTTTCGCCACTTCCTACGTATATTGCTGGTCGTTGAACGGACATCAAGCAATGACTCAGACTGCTGTTCGCCTTCAACTGGCCGAAAACGAAGTCCATGACTTGCAGTATGGCTTTGATGCGTCCTTACATGCCGATGTATCTCCATTTGTCCTTATCTCGACTGGACTGGACCTCGAGGACCAGCAGTGCGTATATAAACCATATAAATAACTGCGTTGAACTCAGCTTATTACTCCAGACGCCGCCTGAGAGCTGATGCAGCTGCGTTAGGTTCAAATGCAACAGATGCCCAGAAATTGAAAGTATACACACGAAGTAGTGCATTGCAACGCAAGATCGAGTCATGGGCACAAATCCAAGCTCTCTACATTCCTGCAGTTGCTCTCCTACGTGCCACAGAGACGTCATCACATTTACAGGGTGGCGAAGCCGAAAAGCCGGAAGACTTCGAATTATGGCTTCCTTCCTCCCTTAGAACTGCTTATGTGTGCGACCGCAAGCTACAAGGACTCGAATGGGACCTGCGGTATGCCCAAGCTAATGATGCCTTGAATGAAGTCCGACAGAGCATCCGGTTATTTTCACACCTCAAGTTGTTCAAACAGGCTCACATACGCGGTCAACGAGCATCCACACGGGCCCGTAGTACATTGGACGTTGCCGAGGCAAGAAAACTGGGCAGCAAAGTCAAGTATGACAAAGCTCGTGAGGCGCTTTCAAGACTCGGCCCGATACTTGGCAAGGTAGCCTGGGAGGATACATTGCGCGTACTGCATGTCGCCGATATGAGACCATTGGGAGATATTGCGGACGGGCAGACAGAGGGCACTCGTGACATTTCATGGATCTGGAAATCACCTGGGACCTTGAATAACCATGATGCAGGCCTTCAGGATTGTAAGTAGTAGTAAATGATTCCACTTGTACCTCGGGCACTAAAATATTCCACCATATGATCCAGGCTTGCGCATTGAGTGGTGCAAAGCACGGGCACGTGATGCACGGTGGTCTGAGGAAGTCTC
>MU837599.1:0-41775 GCA_029603245.1 Rhizopogon salebrosus TDB-379
CGCATCATTTCCAGGATTTCTTGCGCCGACGCACACACTAGCGATCCCTGTGACTGATAGATACTTACAATACCTGGCTCGCATTACAATAACCCGCAGTAACTGGCAGACAATCAATATCATGTTATATCTGAACGAGAACACACTGTCTGAATATCTCTGAGTGGCACTTCTGTATCTGAATAAGTCTGAGCGATATTACATCTCTGAACCGCAGCAACAACGTTAACCTTGCTTCACGTCGTCACTTAGGGCTTCTATATATTGCCAGACATTGCCGGGTTTTCGCTGACATCGCCGACACCTCCGATGCCCTAGACATTGTCAGACACCTCCATGTCTGACCATGTCTGAGTTAGGCAATTTTGGTGATGACACACATAAACACACCGGCCTTCATTCAACCGACCTCTAGTACCAGCGAGACGACTAGGCGAGTGAAAATGCGCCCCAGGAATGGAGAACTCGCCGCTGGAGTATAGATGCATCATGTATCCGTACAACTTGCTCTCTGATGTGAATAGCAGTGAGCACTTCTCACCACGCGGTCAGTCCTACTTCGTCGACCATAATACTTGGATTACGTCGTGGAAGAGCCTTGCGCAAAGACGTTGGAGTACGTCCTCGAGGTCACATATAGAGCCTTGTCTACTTGGGTGCCGGTTGCAATATGTTGAGTACATTACAATGGTTCCATCCACCACGGGATGAAGAGTCAGCATAAGAGCTTTGCGATCGTGACAGACACGGGTCATCACAATGGTGATGTGCCCAGAGGAAATAATGGAAGCACAGGCAGCAGCCTATGGCTGTGTAAGAGAGGGCAATATGGTCGGTAATCCGTGGGAGGGGCAGGATACGGTAGTGGGGTGCCTCGACTGGTCTTCAAATGTACTGCAGGTAAGTAAGACGACCTTATCATGATATGGTACGATATGACTGGAACGTAGACAATAGATGCACCATCGATAGAGAGCAGAGCTAGGCTGGGTGTATGTCGTCATATACTCTCCCGGAAGTGGTGGACTCGCGAACGCTAGAGCGGACAGGATCTACGTGTGGTCAAAGGGCGGTGAGCTGCTCACACGATTAAAGGATATGTTAACCGGGGTGTTGGTCCAAGTATGGCGCACACATTTTGTCCGACCCATTGGGTCACAACATCCGGAAAATGACAGTCGATTGGTGGCGGCGGGCTTGGCATTCTTCGGGTCAAACTAATACCGCCAGGTCCTCTACATGAGTAGTTTGTGTGTTGACCATGTTTGCACCTCTGACCGTACAAGCTTCAAGGTTGCACAAACTCGGAGTCTATCTGTACGGTCACCACTGCAGTGTGATCACCTCGAATTCATGAGCCTGAGACGTGTTTGATATACTGCCATACAAATGCGACGCCTATACTACCCCATATCTCTACCAGCAAAATATGAATCACGTGATTCTCAATAGCCTACTAGTCTATTTCATTCGGATAAAGGCGTGTCTGGCACGCCACCGTCGGGCTCCAGTACGACTCGGTGATAGTTTCAGAGTTGCGCGTGGACTGATACCCAACCCGAATATGATCTAAAGCGTCTCCACTTGCGCGTACAGGGCAACGCTACCAGGTGCAACATCGCCCAAAGTCGATCCAGGCTCATACCAATGATGTTCCTTTGAGTTCCACCACATCTCTTGGACTTTGACCTCGTTCGTGAAGTAGTACACACGAGTCTGCAAGTTCGTGAGATTCCCCTGTTTGGGTACGCACATGAGGACACACTTGCCTGAAGGGTATAGATGCCCCAGCTAACTGCTGCAATGGGGGAATTGCACATAGGGGTCGGCCCACCAACTACTAAGTCCGTGTAGTCGAGGGCGTTTGGATTACTCATGTTGAGTTGGTGAATTCGGTTGTCGGAGCTGTGTACGAAAGTACTCCATATAGAACCGGTTTCGACGATTGAGCTCATAGGGCCGGCCACGGTGCCGGGGGTGAAAATTGCGTTATGCATGATGACGCACTGTACCCAACGAGTTCAGTGTAGGGAGTGGTCACGATATGACCTCACTTGATAATGCACTGACCTTGAATGTAAGATGAGCACCAGAGGCTGAGTGGATGGGGGAAAATGCTGGAAATTTTGCAGGCCTTTATATCTCGCATGAGCGCTACTCAGATAGGAGTCAAAAGCAAGAGGTGGGCATAAGCAGCAAAAGGGACTATGTCCCGAAGAAGCCCCAAAAATGTTCATCATCGTAACCAGAAGACCTTGCAGATGGAGCCCGATAAAATTCTCTCACAGTATGCACATACTCCATCATTTGCAGAGCTTGCTGCGAATGCGACAAAAATATTGTACGTGATTAAGAAAAAATACCATGCGCAGGTATTCAGCTTGAATGGACATAATCCGTACTTTGGCCTGCGAACGACGAATCAATGCATCAGGAAATCTACACATTACTTAATCTTACCTTAACCGTTCTGAAACTCGCACCAAGTGAGTCAATCGGTCTAAGATGTACATAAGAAGTGGCACTTCTACTTGATCGAGGCTTAGTGTTCTTGGACGGAAAAACCGATACACCAGGATTAAGTACTACGTAACTGCTAAGACTTCAAGGACGCAAAGTGTCATTCAAGAAGCTATCTCAAAGGCATGGTGGTCTATAAATCTGTTTACATAGAAACCGCGGTAAGAATCCAAAGTGTCATGAAATGCGAGAGTCTCTGGAATAGGTTCAGTACCAAAAATGGGTAATAAGTGAGCAGCACGAATGATGGTATCCACATGAATAACAGAGAGCTCCCGAAGGCCATCCTCGTAGAAGGATGGCCAGACCATCCACATCCCAGTACTAGCATCTGGCTCATTACCGATAACCTTAAACCAATGAACGAGAGCGCAAGGAAAGTTCTTGCGACTGTGATCGAATGAAAAGAAACATAACACTCGCCCGATTTCCATGCCATTGATCCCTTCCTCACTCTTTGTGTTAATGAAAACTGTATCATAACGCCCTGGTCCTTTACGCCATGATGGAGTTGCATGAATTTGTTCACGTCGCATGCCACCGACACCACTGGGATCGCTGGGGGCAAAAAACGTAGCAGTGGCAGAGTTGAATGTCTTGACACGGCCTTCAAATCTTGGGCAAGCGCTGAGTGGAACATTGTCGGAGGTGCGTGTGTCATCAGCAAGAAGCTGGTCGAAGAGAAAAAATCGGATGAGGCGTGGAAGATCGGGAATATCGAGTTCATCAACCAAAGCACGAAGAGTATGGGCACGATTTCGTTCTTATATCGACATCAGTACAATACATGGGGGCCTGGAAACAATGGTTGACTTACGAGGAGTGCGTGCTAACTTCACATCACACTGCGTTCTACCTCCATCGACAATACCATTGCGTTCATCTGATTCGTCATCTGATTCGTCATGTTGGTCGTCGTGTTGGTCGTCGTGTTGGTCGTCATGCCCATCATGATCATTACTGTTAACACCACGAGCACCTGGATCTGGATTGACTGCTGGGAGTAGCACACCTATGAGAATTGGCATTAGTATGCTAGTTCTGATAGCAAGTATTGTACAATCTTACCATCCAGCATTCCACGTTGAGTAAAATCCGTGCGTGACATGGCAAGCTTGTCAAGACGTTGGTTGGTCAGCAACATTTGTCCGAGCGCATTGAACTTGCTTGATCGTCGCCAGGGCTCCTTCACAGCCTTGATATGTTTTGATTCAGTTATTGATGAACAGAGGCCATTTGGTGCCCCAAACATGCGGATGAGTATGGGATAGTGAGCGAGTGAATGTTGGCGAGGCAGTGCAAATCCGTTAAACCGTACACCCGTTTCTTGGAAGACCTGACGGTAATGGTGGAAGCGAGAAAGAGCATCAGAAAGTCGCTCGAGCGTGTCTTCGGTTACCAGGTCTTGTCGTACAATGTAGCAAAATTCAAGCAATGCACGGAAGCATTGCACCATGTCGTCGGGCACATATCCTTCAATGGCAGGAAGATAAACCTTCATAAGGGCTTTTGAATCATCGCCCGTCCACTGCGAAAACCCACGACCTTGCGGGAAACGGCGGAGTCCTGCAAAACAAGGTGCCACAGCTATCCTAAGTCATGGCAAGTAGCCGACATGCAATAATTAGCGACTATTGAGCAACGAAAAATATAACGCGTACCGGCGATCAATATCATCCAAGATCTCATTTGCACGAGTTTTTCCATGGGTCCGTTCAAGGTACTGCTCAACCCAAGTAACGAGATGATCTTTGAAGGTTCCTTTAATTATCTGGTGTAAAATATCAGGCGAAAGCAACCAGTGAATATCAGCGTAGGGAAAGTCGTTCGTGAATGGCTATGAAAAGAAACAAATCATAAGCAGAAATATCTGAATGGAACACGAGGGGCACGCACTACCAACTCGCTAATTATGCCCCACTCGTCCCATAGTATCCCAGGATCAACCTCCTCACAAAGTATATCGGTGACCTCACGCCCGCGAAGTCCACCTTCCTGTTGGTCTAGATCTGCAGGATACGCGAAACACCTGAATCGATTATCAACAGATTAATCAACCACCTGTAAGCCAACTTACTTTGCACACCAGTTTTGAACGATACATGCAAGAACGACTTGCTCTGGGTAGTCGGCAATGTATGGACCTAAACCGTAGATAACACGTCGAAAATGTCCATCTCCAAAACGAACAACTTCAGGGACTGTCATCGCTGGTTTAAGCGAAGCTAGGATTCTGGACAATGATGAATGGAAGAGTTGTTTCTTGAATTTCCGGAAACGTGGGTCATCTTTGTACCGTTTTGTTGCTGATAAGTAGTTAGTCTCGAGAAGTACTGAAAAATGAATCAATGAGAACGAACTTTTTGGAATAGCTAAGAAACCGACAACGGCGACTGCATTGCGATGAGCTCGACGAACATTGTTGTGGACATTCCCAATTGAGGCGTAGAGTGGATAATAGTCATTCTGTCCGGTTGCCACCGACACCGTTGTTTTATCACTGCCGACTATTACAGGCACAAACGTTGAGCCACATGTATTGGGATCTTTCGCAATCTCATCCTGTGGGTTGTTAAGTATGAAACTTGCGACTCAGACATGCCAGTGAAACCACCTACTGCACGATCCCAGACCCAATCACCTGACATCAAGTTGCGCCACTGACGTTTTGCATCATCTCCTTCCCCCTTCCACTCACGGTATGGCACGTAGTCCATTTCATTCTTGAAGTCAGGATTTCCAAGCATGTTGCGAACTACAGCGTGTGGGTCACGGAACCAAACGGCATAAGACGCATCCATCCACGGTGCACGATCGCCCTCAATGCCACTGTCAGCATTGTACTTCAGCGAGAAACTCTCCCAATTAACATCGCCAATGGGTGTCTGATCGATAGTCGCGTATAAGTCACGATGGTCTGCAAAGGGTGGATCGTCTCCATGAGTTGCAAGAGCGACACCCCATAAGTGCATCAATTTATTAATATCACCAGCTGATGCCTGTAGCTTCGTATATAAAAACTCGGCCGTTTCGAACTCAACTCGGTTCCGGTATGGTGTCCAGTCGTCAGGTTCTCTTGAAGTAAATGGTAATGGCGGAGTGTCTGGATCAATAAAATTGCCTGATTCATCGCATATACGTGCTGTGATAAGAAGTAAAAATTGTGCACATGTGGACCATATCATGAATACTAGTAGCATAGAATATAACTTACCGTCAAGTTGAGGGTGGTAGTCTCGATAGACTTCATCCACATCTGAGTCTGGCTCAGGATTACTGCTCATGCCCGCTGCATATTCATGTTCAACACCCTCGAAGTCGTCTTGAAAGTACCCGATGTTATCTCCGAGTTCATCAGTCTGTGGCAAAGGATTTTCATGTTGACCGACGTCCAATGTATGATCCTCTTCAGGAGCCAAATTTGGGGCAGGAGCAGGAGCGTCAGATGAGAATCCGTGGATAGCATGGCAATGCTGAGTGAGCCCTGAGCGATTTTTGAAAAGGCGGGTGCAGCCTAGATGAGGACAATGAATAAAATTTACATTGAAGGCCTTGCGCCCAGTAGGTTTTCGTGGAGCATATCTACGAGGTCCAGCTGACATACTAGCTGAAGGAAAAATGAGTGGGAATATGTTAAGAGAACCCGCTCTCAGATGTGATGGTGTGGAACCGCTCTTGAAATGAAGTTATCAAAGTAGCAGGTGATATGTAATGGGAATATGTTAAGAGAACCCACTCTCAGACGTGATGGTGCGGAACCGCTCATTATCATCCAAAGTAGTAGGTGATATGTAATGGGAATATGTTAAGAGAACCCGCTCTCAGATGTGATGGTGCGGAACCGCTCGTTATCATCCAAAGTAGTAGGTGATATGTAATGGGAATATGTTAAGAGACCCGCTCTCAAACATGATGGTGCGGAACCGCTCTTGAAGTGAAGTTATCATCCAAAGTAGTACATGATATGTAAAGGGAATATGTTATGAGAACCCGCTCTCCGCTCTCAGACATGATAGCGCGGAACTGTTCTAGAGTGGGAGGTGAGTACTATACAATGAGGGAATATGTTAAGAGAACCTGCTCTCGGATGTGATGGTGCGGAACCGCTCTTGAAGTGAAGTTGTTCACCCGGTGTCCAGCCCAAGTCTCTGAATCATCCAGCCTACTCTCAGACGTGATGGTGCGGAACCGTTCTAAAGTAGTAGGTGATTAGTACTATGTAAAGGGAATATGTTAAGAGAACCTGCTCTCAGACGTGATGGTGTGGAACCGCTCTTGCAGTGAAGTTGTTCACCTGGTGTCCAGCCCAAGTCTCTGAACCATCCAACCTACTCTCAGACGTGATGGTGCGGAACCGTTCTAAAGTAGTAGGTGATTAGTACTATGTAAAGGGAATATGTCAAGAGAACTTGCCCTCAGATGTGATAGTGCGGAACCACTCTTGAAGTGAAGTTGCCCGTTCTCGAAGTGAAGTTGTTCACCTGGTGCCACGTCCAGCCCAAGTCTCTGAACCATCCAACCTACTCTCAGACGTGATGGTGCGGAACCACTCTAAAGTAGTAGGTGATTAGTACTATGTAAAGGGAATATGTTAAGAAAACCTGCTCTCAGACGTGATGGTGCGGAACCGCTCTTGAAGTGAAGTTGCACTGCGGCAGCAAAGTTAGTACATAATAGCTTGGCATACACAATTCAAACACTCTACTACAACAGTTTTCACCCGTCCTGCCCCAGTCTCTGAATCACCGACTTGCAGTCTTTTAATAGCTTTTCAAAGCTCTTACTTTCTCTCGCTATCATGGTTTC
Organism: Rhizopogon salebrosus TDB-379; assembly: GCA_029603245.1. Classification (NCBI taxonomy): domain Eukaryota; kingdom Fungi; phylum Basidiomycota; class Agaricomycetes; order Boletales; family Rhizopogonaceae; genus Rhizopogon; species Rhizopogon salebrosus. The sequence goes on from MU837599.1 coordinate 7,327, forward strand.
AACCCGTCCATCAAATGCTACAAAGAAAGTTGCTCAGGTCATCTTGGATACCAAGCAAAAACGACGCACTCCAGCTCAGGTTCGAGCAGATAATGCACGCATCCAGAGAGAGAAGGATGAACAGGAAGAGAAGGCACAGAAGAGCATCGAACAAGTTGCCGCTGCACAGGATAAGGTCGCTAATCAACAGAACAGCACCATGTCCTCAAAGAAACCACGGCCTCGTCCTGCTGGTAGACAGGTGGTTGCAGCAAACACACCCTCTGATGTTGGAGCTTCCAAGTCATCTGTTGTTCAGGCCCTAGGAACAGGTGGTGGCAGGTCGGGAGGTCAAGGACAAGAAGAGGTGGGGGCTCCCAACGAAACACTCAGCGCTGATGGCGATGGGCTTGAGGGAATGCAAGGAAAGAGGAAGCGCACTCAAAAGACAGCTCATCGTGATGCTGTCGATACAGCTCGGGCGGTCCTTCAAGTTACTTCACAATCAGCCGTTGATGTGATCAAATCATCACATGATACCGAGAAAGGGAAAACTTCGAAGTACGTACCTTGATCCTCAACCACCATGTTGTTACTGACTGAACCAACACTTTTCTACTGGAACCTACTCAACGACTTCCCTAGTGACTTGAAGCAGGCATATACGGGCACGATTTCCAAGTGGGCACAGAGGGTTCAAAAGACAAATGCCAAGAATACTCACGCACCAGCGGCACCACGGAGCAATGCAAGTTCACATCGGTCAACTAACACAGCACTCTCGCGACTCACAAAGGTCACCACTGCCACCAGTGTCACCGCCCCACCAGTCACTCCAACAAGCTCGATTGCCGGTGACGAACCTGAAATAGTAGCATGCCTGTTTGATGAAGACGATCAACCCGAGCGTATGGCGGCACATGCTCTTGTAGGCATGAGGCGGCAGCCAGGTCTGCGCAATGCTAGTGGCTTGCGTAACGTTGTGGCACAAGTTGCGTATTATTTTATTTCACCACGCTTGCCAACTACCTAACAACTTCTTAGGATATTGTCGAGGTTAGGGACAGTTCACTCACACCACCTCCATGTCCGTATCCACCTTCACAATATAGCCGCGAGGCCATTGTGAAGGCAGAGCCAGTCGACTTTCCCATGGATGTCAACTTGGATTCCGATCTGGAGCTCATGAGTGTAGTTGACGATGAAGATGATCATGCTGTGGACAACATTGAGCGTGCGGCAAGTCCTGATGCTGCAATAGGAAGCAAGCGAACCACCACAAATGTACGTAAAAATCACGACGCATCATTATTCAAGTGTGGCACTCAATTACTCATCAGACGAACGTGGATGTCCTTGACAATTTGGATGCTCCCCCCTCCAAGCGCATCAAAACCGCCAGTGAGACAGAGAAAGATGTAGGAAAAGGAACTGGAGATGCCCCCGGGCCAAAGACGAAGTACAAGAACAGCGATCTCCCACCTGGTTGCCTTGATAATAATGCATGGCGTGGTATCTTTATTCCTACTGTTGCTCATGCTGCTGGTGGGGACAATATCCATCCGTGGATCATCGAAGATGATGTCCTCATTGGGATTCTCACTGAAACTTGGAAGGTTGTCTACGCCGGGAAGCCTGCATTAACGAACACTTACATCGCTCCAGGAAGCCCTGTTTATCATGTGGTAAGTCTCATAAATCCGTCTTACCCATTACTCATGGGCATTCATTTATCCAGTCCAAGCAGCGCTTGAGTGAATGGCGTGGCGGATTTGGGTCTGCTGCTGTCATGATGTTCACGACTCTCATGGCCGCTGATCCACTTTACGAAACGGAGACAGATTGTGCTGATTTTGCTTCATTTTGGCTTGAAGGGAATAGGTTCCTTTTTGCGGATGTTGAGTCGGATGATAAGAAGGTCTTGTAGCGCAACATTGGAACCGTTTTTGACTTACTAACCTGACGTTCTTTTTTATATAGCAATGGACGGGAATGTGGCAGTTGACATTTGTCCTGCAGACTTGTGCAGCGCACCTCAACTACATACAAGGCCGTGTTCCAGTCCCAGCGCTCAACAGTGAGGAGCAACTCTTTCGGACGGCACTCTCCCTCTCTGCAGCCGCGGTAATTAATTGCTGTGCTAAGTTTTGCTTACTATTGTGCTGATGTCGAACAAGGTCAAGCGTGCTCTCCATCTCCTGTCGACTGGAGAAATGAGCTTTGAGATCAAGACTACTGTTGTCAAGGGAAAGAAGAAGGTTTCAAGGAAGGGTAAGGCTCCAACTACGAATGGAGATGTATGGAATGCTGTGATCAGCGAAAGCGAGACCTTCTCGGAGCCGCTCTGGGGGTACGACACCTCTATGTTTTTGCAGGCCATCAACCGTGTCCCTGCTGAAAAACTGCAAGCTATTTTTGAACAAGCGCAGCAATATATGAAAACCAGCACCCGTGGTGGACGCTCCAAGACGGATGGTACTACTGAGGAAGTCCAAGATGAGGACATTGACGAAGAATATGCCGACCTCTTTGCCTTTCGATGAAGGTTTTTTTTTCATCTTGCTCAATGTGCACTGCCGCTAATGACAAACGACAGCGAGAATCTTTGGCCCGTCAACATCTCTTTGCCACTTCATTGATCCAACCGGCGTCTTTCACTCAAAATCTTCGGGTTCTTCATTTGGATTTTGCTCAGACTGTCTCAGTCGCTGTCAGTTCATTCGTCGTCTCCTCACATTTTACATCTCGTCTTGCATTTCGTATCATCTTCATTTCACATCGTTGATTCATCTCACACTTCACATCATCTCGCATTTTGCGTCTCATCTTGCTGTCCCTCATCCCCCATCATGCTGCATCTTAATTTTTGCTTTCCATGTCACTTATACCGTGTTTTCATCACCTTTGGTTCACCCTTGACACCTTTCTTAATACCTTCTTAGCGCTACTTTGGAATTAGCAGGTTTTGTTTTGAAATCAGCGAGTGATTTTCTCAAGTGTGTCAAGGCACGATTAAGTTGAAAATCAAGAAATCGAATCTAATTTTTTCAAGACCATCCGTCTTAATGGTTTCTGACTTGATTTGTCTTATTTGCGCGTTCAGTAACATTTAAGAAAGTTTAAGTAATGTGTAGATTTCCTGATGTGGCGGTTTGAGGGACAATATCACCTGCAGTTGCATAAAGATGGAATAGCTTAATTAACTTACCAGAACGTTCCTCGAGGAAAATCAACATGGCGGCATTTGCCAAACCTGAGATCGGAGTTGTATTATTCCCGCAACGATCGAAATCTCTGTAAGTAGGTTAACAGCAGGAGATGAACATGGCACTTACACGATAATGCTTATTACCGTGCTAAGCAAGTAATAACTTCTCCTAAAACCACTTTTCTGGCAAGTTGCCAGATGTATGAGGAGACTCCGTCACCGCTTGACAGGATTAGCTCAGACCTTGCTTTGAAGTGTTAACGTTACATGTACTATGTTGACTTTGTTTCGTTACCGTTTCCAGAATCATACCTGACTTCTTGTTGACGATTCGAAGCACGTACCGGAATTTCACCGGAATGGGTCAAACCTAAGTTGGAGTCGTGGAGTACTGGCAACAATAAAGTATGTGACTGAGGAGCAGCAGGATCATGTTTTATTCTCCATCCCTGTGAACGAACTGACTACGTGAGTGATGGAAACGCAAGTGCTCTACTTTCCACAGACAAGGCCCCATTCCGAAGTTATCAGCCGCTTACTCCGACAGCACAGATTTTGAGTTCCTGATACCGTGTGAGGCAAAGAATTCCGCTTGAAATAGCACAGTTAGTAAGGCAGTTGTGAATGATGATTACAATACTTACACAGCGCATAGGCAGAGCGCTTGTAAGTTCGCTCTAGTGTCGTATGATAATTGACATACTGGATGCCGAACCTGGAAAGTGAAGCAAAAACATGCATCAGAAAAAACCGCTGGGGACGATGAAGTAACTACTCACTTCACCTCCAGACCGCTGCTCCATTCAGCGTTGTCAATCAATGCTACATTCCGCATCAGTTTGTCCTAATAAAGGTATACAAAACTCCTACACCAAGAGAATGTCCCCATGAGCGGAATTCCATCTTCGTGGATGGCGAGAAGAGCTTCTCCGAGGTAGGTCATGAAGTAATCTATACACCACCTCCAGTGTGACACCCCTGACAAAGCACCAAAGGTCGGAATGCTCACTTGTCCTAGTCACATCGTTCAAAATCTGGAACATTTCCGTGCGCATGCTCTCGGATGGCTCGGTCATACCAAACTCTGAAATGTACTGTACCAGTGTATTATCAGCTCCATGCCGAGGACATACACGTGACGGACACGAACCATTTTATGGGTGGGCCAACGTTCTTGCAGCTGCCTCAAGTACCCACGTAGCATCTGCGGAGTTGCTTGCAACTAGTTACTCGCGGGGTCTGCGCTCGGTCCAACCGCCCAACCTGCATTGGAGTCATAGAGCACCACACTATTGCACGAGGGCCATGCTGGATCAGACATATTATTCTGGCAGGCGGTGACGCCAGCCGGTGGTGCCTCGATGTACTGGGAAATGTAGGCATCAATGGCAAAGAAGTCAGCGGATCCTAGGCACATGGTTAAAGTCGGCAAAGTACTGGGATGAAAACCGAAAAACCTTTAAGATCAGCCATTTGCTGCTCCGTGAAGCGTGGGAGGTAGGACTCAGGGACTGTGTCCTTCACGATCTGTGGCCAGTCACCGTTGTAAACTGGATCGGCAAAGAGACCAATACCAAATGAGGCATGGCGCTCTACTGCAGCGATATCCTCACTCGAGTTAGAGCGCCATGGAATGCCACTGGAAGAGGACATGAGCACGCTCGTGAGATGTGCAGAAGAATTTGGCAGACATGAAATCGACGTTCTTGTAAGAGATCTCACCCGAGATGCCCATCTCGCGGAAGGCTTTTACAGCACCAGCATGCGCATTCACTTAGCGATCATATCAGCTACGGCTCCAGACAATTCGAAACAGTACTGACACAGATTAAATGCACATTGGTAGGGCGCAGTAGAAGAATTGACACCAGGGGCTAGGAATACGTCTGCACTAAATTTAGCATACCTGCAGTGCTTGGTAAATCGAATGCGTACTCATAGGAGGTGCCATGATATAGCCGCAAATGAAACTCGGCTCGTTGAAGGTAACCCTTTGATGATTGAGACATTTTAGCGTGATTACCCTCTGCTATGATCGCACCATGTCCTGACGCGCCCGTTGAATGATCGAAAGACGGTCTTAGCATAGCTACATTAAAGTGGCTTAGGGGATACTGCTTTGAAACAGATGGCACTTATGACATACTTAACAAAATCATCAACAATTTGGGGGGATGTAAAGCCCCCATAGTATGCAACAAGCGCGAGAGGGGTGTCGCTGTGGACTGCAAAGATAGTCAGACCTCGCGTAGAATCCTCGTCAATTGGATTGGTTACATAGTGTAACAACGGGATCAACCCCAACAGACAGGTGATAATCAATAACTGCAACAGGTTATCAGTCAGTAGACTCTGGATAACGCAGAATACACATGGTCTGAGTAGTGGTTGAGGCCTTGCTGGTTCAGAGGAGACCCAGCGACGCCGAAGGGGTATACACGAGCCCATGAGATTCTAGGGAGAGATAAAAAAACAGAGTTAAGTAAATATTTCAAAGCCTACGAGAAGGAATGAGCAGTAATGCCTATCGCAGCAGCGCGGGCGGCATCTTCCTTGTACAAATAATATTGAAGATCAGTCACATCAGCTATCCCATCATCAGCTACTCTGAATACATGTGCATAGACTGACGTTACGAACCTGTTGTGTTGTCCACGATGAATCCGGGCTGCCTGCTTGCCCAGTCCCACGTTGTTGGGCCCTTGCCTTCCATCTTAGTTGCGCCTTCGACCTGATAGGCAGAGGTTGCAACACCGAAGAGGAAACCCTCGGGAAGGGAGAGGTTCGGGAAGATGTTGGATGGCTGTGGTGCATACCAGGTTGGGTAGAGCGGCGGCGGCGGGGAAGGGACTGGGATCGGGAGCTGGGGCTCGCGGGTCGTGGTAAATGGGGGAGGTTCAACAGGGCCGACCTAAAAATTGCAATGAGCCAGTCAGATTCTAAATGTTGCGTCGCGATTCTCACTGACCAGACTCCACAACTCCTCTAACCCCTGAGGGGAGAAGTCTCGCGGAATAGAGGCTACAGGTGGAAAGGATACTGTTGGGCTGGCGGCAGCGGGGGTAGTGGTAGGCAGCGTCGTGATAGTTCCTGTAGCCCCTCGTGCAACAGGTTGAACGGTAGCGATAGATTTTGCTGCAAAGAACAGAGCTGGTAAAACAAGGGATTGCATGATGGGTTTTAGCTTTTCGTGAGCTTCAAGAAGAAGTTTGATCATTAGATGGTTTTATGTAATAGTACATATCGACCAGTGACTCATCACCGATTCTTGTAAGAATCCATTTGTCAAGGGGGTTTCGTGATTAAGTACAGGGCTATCAAATCAGCGATGGAAGGGCGTCGTCCTAACCATGGGAGGACAACAACTGGCTAAAAGCATTGAACCGGACACGCATTGGATGGAAGGGAGTTGACAACACAAAGATAAACATTTTATAGGCAGACAAGCGCATAGTACCCTCGAGCTCGTGCTGTGTTGGATTATCCGAAGTCTCGTAGTACTCCGTGGTGAGACTCTTAAGTATAAGTACCGTAGACTTACTAGTATATGCCGTACGGCGTCAGTCTATTCGTGATGCATTCATTCATTTCGTGAAGTCACGTCTGTGACACAATCCCCACACCATCATAGCCTCATCGTAATTGGCACGGCCCACCTCCTGCGATTTACGAACGAGTCACCGTCCTTGCTAACTTGCCACCATTGACATTGACTGGGAGGTGACCGGTGAGTGGTGCTGATCCCTCTATATTTGATCACCAAAAGGCTGATCATTACATGGCGTATGAACTATGACTTCTCACTCCCCCCGCACAATCTTGTGGAAGGTTCATCCCCAGTGCATTCAGAAAGACCCACTCAGAAGCACATATTTGACGGCTATACAGAGGCTACCTTGGATTTCACCTTCTTAGATCTCAACCTATGAAGGCTATGATGCGGCGCTTTGCTGGGGAATCGGTGTGGACTGCACGATGCGACAGTTCAGTGATCCTGCATGATCAGCCTTCTACACCATCATCATTGCTAAGTTTCTTGAATATGTATCCCGTTGACATCCATCAGTCAGGTTTTCCGCCTGCCAACCTTCGAAGACTGCTGTAGTTGTCACGCTTTGCTTACATCGAGTTTATTTTCACTAGAAGTTCCCTTCGGCATGTTTCGCACAGACTCGCCACTATTCTGTGTAATTCTCGTGCACGATGTTTCTCAACTGGAATGTCGATCTCCGACCCGCCGCAGTTCAGAACCACACTCCCAATGAATACACTACCAGCCCATCCTCTCATCTCTAGAATATCTCCGTACGCATAAAAAAGGTATCAAACCTCAAGTTACACTCGATAGTACACGAAATTATGCAAGTCTTTGTACTCATCTCAAAACAGAGCTTCACGACAAACTTCAAGGAGACTAGGCCGCCTTCAAAGCTCACATAATGAGTCAAGACGCTGCAGGGAGAAGTGCGGACAGTAGATGAAGATCCTGAGCACGGATAGCATGGGATACTATTCGCTACTTTTTGGCGCGTAGCACGAGTCGATCAAGGATGGCTGTACGTTCTTTCGCAAGAGTCGTAGTCGTGTGACATCGAGTTAAGTACTAATATGTGGACTAGCAATGGAGCCTTCGCAAACCATACAGGTCTGATTTCAAGGCCATATGAGCACACTTCTATCTCAAAGGAATGCAACTTGCAAGCTGTGATGGCAGCTTTTGATCCGGGCGTGCTTCAAGTAAAAATAAAAGTGGAATTCAAAAAGAATAGCAGGCGTTGCGCATCCAGTAAATTATGGGGATCATATATAGTCATCTGGCGTCTTTGATACAGAGCCACCTAAACAACGTAGACGGTCTCATTCGCTAGTTGTAAGTATGGCCAGTAAAGTTCCTGCAATGTGTGTCAGGTCTCTGTAACAAGTACAGTCAGGGAACAACCTACCCCAATGAGGTTGAAATGAGCAAGTCCAAGTTGAGCCTGACCCGTTGGGAAGGATGTAGAGAGTTGGACAGAGAAATCCTCGTACGGGTCGTCCGCGCCCGATCCAAACTGCGGGTTGAACGGGCCTTCGTACAAGACGGTGCCCAAGTCCTCGCTAACGGGGAGACAGCTCCCGCTGGGGCAAGACTGGATACCAATGACGATAGCTATCTCTTCCGTGCCCGTGAGTGTGTCCTGAAGATCCAAGGTCATATTCCACACGACGCTCTAATCAGAGTGTATTTGAGAGCTCACTGAAAGGCCAATTTGGACGGTAAAATTGGCACCGGCAGCGATACTGGATCCAGGTACAGGTTCATTGATATAGGCATTCTGGGCACACACAGATGTTGCCACGAGAGTGGCGGCAACCAGCGATTTAATTGGAAAGTGCATTACAAGTGCTATTGCGGGGAATAACGATTGTGGTTCCTGGGGTGATTGTGGGTGCGTTGGAGGTGTCGGAATTTATAGCTAATTTTCCTTGGACAACTTGACCGGTGGCATGTGGATGTGTTGTATGAGATCCCCACGCAACTGTATAACACTAATGCGGGCATGAAAACCCATAAGAATGAATGAAAGTCAAGTAGCAGCTATGGTTAGTAGGCAGTTCTTTAAATAACCAGTTAGTGAGCGATGTACGATTTTCAAATTCTCACCTGTCCGCCACCCTGCAATGTTACATGCTGCAGCAGCCTAAGCCGTTGCCCTGGGGTCACAGTAATGTATGTCTACAAAATTTGTTACCGTTAGCTCTGGACATAGAATTTCCAATGAAGAGCTTACAAGAACTAAGCTGGATGCGAAGTTATCGAGTCCGCAGCACAATTTGCATGCAGTAATAGCCACTTACCCGAATCCCACTGAACCAATGGTCCTCCCTATGAATGATTACCGCAACACCATACCGAAAGACCACTAGTAAGGCAGGGTTACCTGTCCTCCACGTTAGATGCTTTGAGGGTCTCCAAGACTTCTCCATTGCAGAAAAACTGCGGTTCCAATAAATAGTACTAGCCCGCTTAGGCGACGCCACTGCACTGCATGTTGTAATGGGATCATTTCAATGGTTGAAATGATCGATCAGTGGGGAGCATTACAGATATTGTTTATCTCTGGCTTCAGGACGTATGAAGGCATCAGGCTGCCCTTTGACTACAGTCTACGGAGTGATCAAAATGTCGTTTACATCTCCATAGAGCCCTGACAGCTCCGTTGAAATATTCGATCAGACGTACTCGTGTTAGACTCGTGGTGTCCATGAGGCACTTACTTTATACTACTCGTGCCCACTTACAGCTAGATAGCCAAGCGTCGAGTTTGTAACCCTGTAGTATCATCTACTACCAGGAATCACCGCACGCAATTAAATTCCACAGGCTCCATATCCAGCGATTGGAGATGGTGCAGTATATCAAAGGAATGTGAGATCTGCGGAGGTCAAACCAGATTTGAGGTTAACTTTGTCTCCGTGACCGTGACTGTCCGGTTGAAATATACAGATACGCAGGGATCAGCCTAAGGAATGGAATATGACAATAAATATATAAGTGTGTAAGAACCACCGCAGAAGCTACACTATCGATAATCACATGCAGCTACAATGTCTTGAGTTATAGCTACAGTTCGTAGCGTATAAATGAATTACACAATTGTCCAACCAAATTATACGTTCGCTGTGCGATACTGTCCTGAGAAACATTTTCAATAAAAATCGTGCCGTGCCTGTAATAAGTCCAGAGCCTTGAATCGAAGAATTACGAAATCGTGATTGTGCGGTTCAAGGTCTCCAACAAAGGGTAAAACCCAGCCTAGGTCGCTATAGTGAGCTACAGGTTTCGAAGCAGGTTAGAGCACTCACTCCAACAAGAGTAACATGAGCGACACCAATAAGGGCCGTTCCGCTGGCAATGTTACTGGGAACCTGAACCGTGAAGTTTTCGTAAGGGGGGTTGTATGTCTCGTGGTACTGTGGGTTGAAAGGACCATTGTACAAAATTTGACCCATTAAATCAGCAGGGCTAATGCACGGCGTTTCTGGGCATGACTGCAGGCCGATGACGACAGCAACCTCCTCAGATCCTGTCAATGTAGCCTTCAAAAAGGAGCGATTGATTAAAACAATGCCACGGTACGAATGCATGTCGGACACTCACAGGTCTCTCTACCTGAACGGTCAAACTGCTTCCAGGAGAGACAGAAAGACCTTGCGGAGGGTAGCCGATCACAGCACCCTGGGCGAAAGCAGAAGCCGCAAGGAAAGTGAGAGAGAGAACTGAGATGATTAATCTCATGATAAAAGACGTTGCTATGAATTCATTCTGACGCTTATACCAGTGGAAGTACCTTATATACAGCAATGGGCGTTTTCGGCTTTGCAATACCGTTCACTGAAACATGCACACCATGCGGATCGGTCCGATTGTGTCCTAGTCCGCTGCAATAAATGCTCTGTCCAAGTTGGGTCTGTATGATCAACGAGTCGCGATGGCTTACTTACTATCCGTGAGTAACGGCAGCCCTGTGCTGACGGGGCGGAGATGCCCTTCGTGGAGCCGGCAACGTTTCGGCGAACGCTTCATAATATGCTACAGTCACTTTCGAATTTCATATTGTTGACATGAAGGCTGTGAGGGCGGAGTATGGTGCCCTATGAACGAGTGACTCAGTCTCGGATTGAAGCGGCAGATGCAATCTAAAGTTGCGGTAGAGTTGGGCAGAGTTCCACGAGCTGCTTCACGCGCATGTGCGAAACCCATTCACAGTTGACCTGATGCTGCGCTCCGATCAAGGAGAGTGTTAGAATAATGAAAGCACTTGGTGGATGCGCAGAGTACGACACCCAAAAAATGTAGTCCCAATCCTCTTGGCAAAATGACTGATTGGACTGCTACCTGCATCATATGATACGTAGGTATCAGTGCCATCGATCCATCTTGCGCACGTATCACTCTGGAATGACGTGAGTGACCATGGTATGATGACAATTTTTTCACTTCTCAGGTAACGCTGTGTCACGTGAAATCCATCGAGATTCGCGCAACATCTTATTATAAGTTAGAAGACCAACTTTCCTTAGACATTTCTAATCTCCTAAGTAGTAGAATAGACTTGGAATGACGCCGTTCAGAGTTTTCGTCGGCGCTCCATCTGCCAGTGACCTGAAAAGAGACACAGGTTCATACATCTGGAAGACCATCGAGCCCCCCTCAGCAGATGTCTCCCAAGCACTTATATACCCGCCTGCAACACTCGATGCCGCAAGCAGACGCATTTCATTGCTCTACCAGAATATCATCTTCGAGGATAGCGATGAAGAGGTATTCGATCAGGGGAACGGCGAGGGTGCAGGCCTCAGCCAGAAAGGTGTGTCGCGTCATGGCTCGTCGATCACATCCTTGATTTCGCATGCACGTAGAACAGACAACACTGATATCCTGGCCTCCAACTGCCGCTGCAAATACCACCGGTGCGCCCTCTTTCCTGCGCATATCCCAGTCACAATCACAATCACAGCCCGCTGGGACGTATGAAACACAAGAAACCACTTCATTGTCCTACTCGGATTCATCTTCTATAGTCCGTTTGCCGCATTTTCAGATCAGCCTTCACAAGATCTCGTCTCTTACTTCCATATACAGTTGCAACATTGCGAGAGGGACGAAAGTGAATGTATTACTTGCTGCGCTAGAAGTGGAAGGTCCAGATGCAGTGCGTGTAAAGAAAGGTTTGGACGCAGGGAAGGAAGTCTCGATTCTTAAGATGATACTTGGCGATGAAGAAGGCTCAGTGTGTAAGCTCACTGCGTGGCGCGATATTGCAGATGCCTGGGGCACATTGGGGGTCAAGCGCGGAGACATAATTTACCTAGAGAGTATGTAGCGCCGTTCGTGCGCATTCACTGAACTAATGCACGCTCCATCACAGACCTCACACCAACTTGTGAGCCAGGCAGCTCGATTACACTCACTGCCTCCCCTTACAACAAGCCAACCGCAGAGATCTGCTTCCGCACCATGCCATACACATACGAGGACAATCGCCTCCGCCCGGATCTTCGACTCGGACAAAGTGACGCCGCCGTGAAGAAGGTTGCTGCACTGGCCCGTTGGTTTGAGCAGATGGCTGGGCTATTGTAATGCAACGCTAAGCCGTTAGTATACCTGATCGGCGGCTCATCTCTGACCGCGGGTCCCAAACACACGCAGTGCAAATGTACCCGTTTCCACTTATTGGCATACATCAATGATTCATGATCACACGTGCACCGTGACCCACACTCCAACTCCGTGGCTCGGGACAACGGGCGTACAAAGGATGATATCAACGTGTGCACCACCGCCTTGACTGCAAGAACAGTACAAAAGTCCACTTGCATCGCCTGTAGACCTGGACGTACCAGCGATGGAACATTTTGGTGCTGGATGCCTATAAAACTCTTCCCCGCTCTGTTGTCTCCTAGACTCCCCTTTGGATCAACATCCTTCTGATATGCGGCTCTCACAACCCGTTGCACCTACAACCCTCCTTCGCTTTCCGTCCGCATTCGCGCATCTTCGACGCGCCATCAAAGCGCGGATCTTCGACGCGCCATCAAAGCGCGGATCTACCCTATGTTTGAACCTTGTGTACCGAATCTCACCTTAAAGGACGGGGCTCCTCTCCCATCCACTCGCAAGGGAGAATCGCACTTCATATCCACAGGTGCGAAGCGTAGATCTTTTCTCCCCGTTGAGGTGGTCACTACCCACGTCACCGCCTTGGTTACCCGGGGAACGGATCTCCAGTCCGAAACCTATGGACGTAGAGGCAAGCAACGAATCGCCGACCGTCATGCTCGATATCATGGTTGTACAGCCCAGTACTATTAGTGTCCCGGTGCTACCTGTGCGTGATTGTATTGAACTCGGCCGATTAATTGATTCTGACTTCCACACTCAGTTCCCAATTGGGACAAAAATCACAGATCGCTTCTGGCCAGAGGAAGACGTCGAGCACAGTGATAGATATGATGCATTGTGGCACGGCGGGCCCGCGTCCCCGGTGAACGTGTTAACACCTCCTCCGTATCACCGACGTTCTCGGAGTGCCGATGCGCCATCCATGTATGCAATCTTTCGACATTTCTCATAATAATCTTCATGAAGATTCGCAGTGGTAACTCCCGTTCGCATGATAACGATCGACGCAACTCCCTCCCGTTGCATTTTCCGTTCTAAGCGTTTGCTGTTTAGATCTGAGCATCTTACCGTCGCATTGATCAAGCATATATTTCTTCGTTGGTACCTGTGCACCTATATGTACTACATTTGAAGTGGATCTCGGCATGAAACCCCAGTCTGTCCATCCAACGCGCGCATCGAACCTTCAAGCTACTTGGGGTTACGGCTTCGTGACGGTTCTTCCAGCGGGAAATTACGTATGGACAATCAAGAAACCGACACCGGATACACATAAGTTCCACCCCCTACCTATGCCTGGCCGTCAGATTTTCAAACCTCGGTGCCAATGCCAACTACTTAGTACGAAGCATAATGTAGTGACCAGATGGCCTTACTGGGCTCCGGCGTAAGACATTGTCCTGGGAGACGCCGTCCGATGCTGCATCGTAAATTGCGAAGCCGTGGGATGAGAGGTTGGGAATATACGATGGATGCAATGCTGGAATGAGCGAACTATGCACGATGTATGAGCGATGAGTCGATGACTTACGCACAAAATGATGGATGAAGCTGATCTACAATCGTCGTCGATCAGCGAGAAGATCGAGTGAGAGGAACAATGGCATTGGTAATATTTGGAATTTAAGGAGGTGTATTGTTGAACCCAGTGCATGGAACAGTGGAGCCATAGAAGATCTAGACTCTGAAGACATGTCTATCTCGAGTTCTGAAGCGATGGGCAAAGGACTCACTTGGATCCCAACCTAGCTCGATGCGGTACAGGTTGGGAGCGGGGGAAGTTGTTAATGCCCAACCTGCCACCAGGCGGACAGCCAATCAGATCGGATCCGCAAGGGCGGCTTGACGAAACTCGATCAACCACTGCAAACCAACATAACATATAGATAGAAGGAAATATGTATTTGTCATTGTACACATCAACAATTATTGTGAAACCACAAGTAACGGAGTAAGGAAAAAAATTACAATAAGCACTTGAGCTGAACTCACGTCAAATTGGGAGGGCTGACATCTCCGTGATAGATCCCCAACTGACAGCTCAAAATGACCTGCAATGCGCACGATTCAGATTTCAGCGGATGACCACGATGATACAACGGACCACGTACATAAGATGCATTGCTGCCACACGTTGAAAAAGTCTTCGCTTTGGAGTTCCGTAATGGGCTGCAGCCGGAGGAATACGAGGATGTAGAGCACCGGCTGCCCTTCTTCAGTTCTGGAGCATCAAGCAGGTCCCTGATTTCGGACGTAGGTCCATCGAACTTGTGGTACAAAATTAGATCAGGAACATATGAGCCCTTTACAGTGTCTCGCTTAGCCGCGATCTCGTACACCTTTTGTGAGATGTCGAGCTCACTAGTTCGTTGCTCTTCCGCCCAGAAGATCTCGGCCACCATCTTTCTTAACGTGCTGGAAGTTATCAGCGAGCGTTTCGCTGGTGATAGTAAACACATCGGTGGCATGGCATTTCAGTCCGTAGTTCGTCACTTTGTCTTTGTCGTTGGTATGGAGCTCGGGATCCACATAGCCTAGCTTCTCATCATGGATCATGATTTATGAGAACTTTCATCTGGCTTGAACGCCACGTTTCGACCCCAATCTTCTAAGTGGAATCGTTGTAATGCATATAACAGCGCCATGAATCGTGGGAGGTCTTCAGTAAAATTGATGCCCGAACTCTGAACAGTCCCCTGCCAATCGTAATACCAGATCCAGATCATAACGTCTAAGAAGGAGATAGTAAGCGCGCAACCAATGCAGAGAGATGAATCAAACACACCGACGACGACGAGATTGATGACGTATTTGGCCGCAATATTGGCTGCAAACATTTCGGCAGTGTAGAGGCCGGTCTGGACAATCGCATCTAGCCGGCGCTTGGGGTCCAGGTCGCGGGTCTTGGACCGCTTACTGGTAGAAGCATTCGAAAGCTCATCGGCCTTGCGCTTGTTGCACTGGGCGGTCGCGTTCAGCGAGCTGGCGCAGGTCAAAAGGCATACGGCTGAGCCGATTGAACCCAACTCTGGAGCAGCACAAATTAACTCAGTGCTTACGTTCAGCGGGTGCAGCCCGAGATTGTCCTGATTGGGTCTGTGAAGCGCCTGTCGCTGAAGTGGCGAGGGCGTTAGCCACAGGCGCTTCTACGCGCCTATATGCTGGCTTGGTAGGGACATATTCTTCCACATTATACTTCGCTTTCGGTTGTCGCAACCCTGTTTTTGTAGGTCTCTTGAATTCGATACAAGCTAGCGCATCTTTCCAAAGGAGCGACACCTTAGGCTGTTGCGCTGCATAGGAAAGCCTTTGCGTTCGGGAACCCACATGTTCTTCCGCATCCGGGAAGGCATCATATGAGAAAGGATTGATGACGACGTCAGGTTTCCTTATCGACTCCTGATCCTGGTGATTTTGCTGACAGGTGATGTCCAGCCTGCCTTTAGCGTCATCCATTCCGGGAGCGTGTACGTTCTCAAGGCAAGCAAACGCGAGGTTGGCAGCTGTAATGAATGGATCGTAGAAATTCGTTTCCAGGCAATGCACTGGCAGATACTGTAAGTGCAAACGACCTCGCGAAGATATATCTTCAGGAGATCGAGTTGTTTTCTCTTTGGACCTGTCGAAGCACGCCGCAGGAATGTACTAAGCATGTCATCTACAGGGCATGTCTGAGCCTGAACGATGTGGGCGGAGATTATCAACACTTGGATAAAAGTTATTAGTGTACATAGTACTCAAATGAAACGAGGCAGGAACCTACTCGACACCAAGAATGCCAACGTGGCTACTATGACAGCAGCCCCACGGCTGCTTGGGGTAGATTCGAGGGTAGCAGCACGTGGCAGAGCGGAGGATGTGCCTGTTGGGCACCGGTAGGGGACATGGCAATGGTGTTGCCACGCTAACTCAACACGAACCTGAAGACAATGAGGATGAGAATGGACGATATCCTCCCCATCAAACGACTCATAATAATACACCGGTGTCCCTGATTACAAAACTCCCGAGCCTCGACGCGGCTCAATTGAACACAATGGACAGCATTGCTACAACAAGAAAGTAATAAGAGGAGAGAATAAAACAGCAACAACAAAAGGTACAAAACGAAAGACTATGAAACCAAGGGTTCCATTACTGAATCATAATGATCGCAAACTGACACCCGGTGCGCGCGCGAACACGTCGTCACTGACTCGAAAGTTTATACTTTTACTCACATCGCCGAGCGCCAGACCATTCATAGTCCAAGATCAGTACTAGTATGACTCCATCGTCCTTCAACCATGTCGATTCACTTGCGGTGTCTGTACATGCATGGCCCCGGTCCGACCTGTTGCACTTTAAGCAAGTCTTCTCTTCGGCTAACGCTACCTCCGCTGTGCTCTCCGACGCTATCATGACGCGTACGGCGATCCGTATCCTTCCGTTCTCGATCACGCCAAAAAAAAACCGTGCTTTGCCCGATGCTTACTTGCTCGGATTGTACGCGCCTACTAGGGTATCATCCGGGAAACAGTTCGCCGATTCGCTGACCACAGTAAAATCTCGGCATTCTGGACTCTCGAGAAACGACAGGTAAAATTCCAAGACCAAAGTTCCCCGCATAGCAATTCAGCCCACAGCACCTTTGTCTCCCATGGGCAGACCGTATAGAAAAAGGAAGATAGTCGTTCCAACTTCTAATAAACCGCAGCATGGCACGGACATCCATACAGTGTGCTGGCGACAATACCGCTCAGACGACAACGTATCACGACAACACAAAATGATAATAGCAAGGTACAAGAGAGGAATTTGTTCGAGCAGCTCTGTAGAGGCGTCGCCTACTGATTCGGTGGATTCTGATTCTCAGAGAGATTCAAGTATCTGGTTAGGTAGAACATCACTCTCGTTGATATGCATCAGCTGCTGAAACACAAGACGTACGCTAGTCAAGATGCAACACACCAGAGGGCTATCAATAATCAGCCGCAGCCCTATTTGATGTCACATAAGGCTGAGCTAAGTCCTCGAGGACAACTTGAGGAAAGTGTATGACGCACGCCCATGCCATAACCTTGCGAACCATGGCATCAGACTTCTCCCCTTCTACCCCTACGCTGGTCAAATTATCGGGAAGCAAGGGCATCTGGCAGACTAGTGGTACAGCCCCCGTGCGATTCAGGACTTGCGCTGCTCCAATAAGACGCTCCCTGCCAGTGAATATGTAACGGGTGAAATGGCAGGCGTGGCATGGCATGGCATGGCGAATGATAGCTTTTCGGTTTCGGGAACTCTCGAGCGAGAAACCCGAAACGTGCTGAGGATGCCACGGGATGTCATGTTTTTGTTGCGGAATTTCGTGGCAAGGTGAAAGATTCGAATGCAGTACTATGAGAAACTTTTCGATTGGCTTGACCTGGCAGACCGCTATTCGACGGTCAATGATGTGCGGCGTACCAAAGCATGTTATTCATTTTGGCCTTCTACGACCAGGTCATGCTGCCTTCTGCGGTATTCCCTTCACGTGAATATTAGACATGAAAAAGAATAAATGAAAAGTACTTGCGATGACCCTGTCTATATTTATATTTGCGTTTGCCAATTCAGTCTCTATATGCATATCGCAAGTAAGGAGACCGACGATATGCGGGTCAACACGTATGAAGTGGTATCGCGGCGGTGACAAACTTGATTTTGGGAGACAATCCGCGCAAAGGATAATCTGAGATTACCGACATCTTTTTTAAAGGCAACCTCACTTATGAATGGTATAACCGACCACGAGTAGGCGAAGCATAAATTGATGCGCAGTTAGGTCCGCAGGTTACGAAGTCTTGGAAGTTGGAGGGCAGCACAGGGTTTGCACTTCGAGGGGTGAAGAAGTTTATTTGGGATGCCGACAGGGGTAAAGGAAAGGTAATCTGAGCGGGGCAAGAAGCACAACCAGAAATGATGGATATGTCGGGGGAGATAGAACGTATATCTCCAGACGACGCAGTACGGGTCTTGACAGAATGTGGAGCATTGGAAAATGAGGGTGTTTATTTGTCAAGTCGTTCGGGGAGGTCCGAGGTTATTAGGTTATTGCCGAAGTATATCATACGGAGAAGGTGAATTGTGGCGAGGTCAGACGGATGAGCGCCGAGCTTCCAGGAGAGGAACTGGGGAAGGTCAAGGTCGGTAATTACCGCAGCACACCGAACGACAAGGATCAGTATGTCTGGAATTGAGCACATGAACAAAGGAAACGGCGAAGATGCTGTTAGGCACTGGGAATACATATGAACCGGGAGATGAATGCCAGCAACATGATGCAAGTTTAAGGTTCTACAGGTGGGGTTAGTGGTTCGATAGGTTGGCGTAGCTCAGCGATACCGTTCAAGGATGCCTTTTACAGAATGCCCAAGAAGAATCCAAGCGGAGCCAGGAACAAGAAGGATAGAAGATTGGCAGTGATTAAGTACAACAATTACTTCTAGTCTTCGAAGAATGATGGTAAGTATGTGGCTGACGAAGACGATTATGGAGGGCGTCGGGGGGAGTCCCCGGAGAGTGCCGTAGACTGTGGGGAGACCAAAGGCCAAGAAGAAGCAAAAGCGGGCAACTCGGAGCCGTGGTTGCAGTTGAAGACGAGAGAGCCTGGAACGTCGGAAAACTGTTGGGCGCTTGTTCATGATAAGAGTAGTCAAAAGTCTAGACTCGACACCTAATTTCGTTGATATCTCTCGATCACTATCGATACCTTGCTCGACATCGAGCACCTCCTTCCCGTTGTCTGTGGCGTTCTTGAGTGCGAAATCAATATTGCCTGGGTTTGGATCGTGAGTTTACCCATGTTTGCACACGACTTGCCAAGCGCACCTACTTACTTGCGATAATAATCACCGTCCTACGGTTGTACTACCCGCCGCCGCCAGCCATGGACCACCCCCACAGCGCGACTGGCCCTCCCTACTCATCTGTCCGTACAAACCATCTGTTTGCCTCTCACCAGCTGCCTCCGCCTCCAGTACAACTTCCTGCTATCAACCTCCCCCAGCGTGCTTCAGGGACAACTCTTCCCCCCATGGCTGCAATGGACTCTTCGCCCTATCGCCATCCTTCACCCGTTTCATGGGGCCCCTCGTCCTCGTCCATCCATCGCACCTCCAATTCCAGAGAGGACGTTACCATCCATCCACATTCACAAAGATCAGAAATGAGAACCATGAAGAGAGAACCCAACCCTCACCAGATCCACAACGTCCCACCACCGCAACCACCCCCTCCACTCAAGGAGCAGGATGACACTATGCCTGCTACAAGCGATTTTGTCAAAAAGTTGTACAAGTCCGTCTTCCTGTCCCTTGTTCACCCGTCCTAGTTTCATTCCTTCCCTCAGAATGCTAGAAGACCATACGTTCTCCCATGTCGTGTCCTGGGGCCCCCAAGGTGACTGCTTTGTCGTCAAGGTTCGTTTTCAACTTTCGCCACAGTTGCTTTCCCAAAGAATCGGTCCAAAGCCTGTCTCTTCTTGAGGCGATCTCACTTACAATTATCTCGTCTTCCAGCTCCAAAGCTAATATTTCCTTTAGGACATGAACGAATTCACAAAATCTATCCTCCCACGCATGTTCAAGCACTCTAATTTCGCGTCTTTTGTCAGACAGCTGAATAAATACGATTTCCATAAGGTGAGCGTGTCCTTCCTAGCTCCCTTCCTTCCCTCGTTTCATCCTTTTTCTTTTTCCCGCTCCTATCTGTCTACTCATCCCTTCCCACCTCTTATCGTCACACTTCCAATTCCATTTTATTTATACACCTCCATCACCTTCCCACTACAACCCCGTCATTCTGCGCGCACCTGCGCCTGCGCACGCACGCACTCATGCACGCACGGATCACGCGAGTCCTTGCACCGGCACGCATCCCATGTCGCCCCCAAGCTCTTCTATCCCAGCGATCCGTACCAAGATTCCTTTCTAGGAACTCCGAAACTCCAATACGAAGTTTCCTCATCGATCGTCGGCTCAATCCGATGCTTCTGCGGCGTCTCTAATTCTCCTTCATGTGAATGAGGGGCTTACATGTCTAGCGCTGTGCGGGATGACGGAGGCGTTACGTTTCCCTCTGTGCTGGGATGCATCGTCACCGTTGCGCGGCTCTACCCTTGTGCCATTTTCTTTTCGTGATCGGTTGTCGTCTCCTTTGACGATCACGTTACTAGCTGTCCACGCTCTTCTTCATCTCCGGGAACACAGCGTTCCAATTCGAATGTTGTCACATCTTGCATTTCTCCCAATGATGGGCGAGACGCACTTGAGCTCACTGCATTCCACTTAATGCGCCAGATCCACTCTAACTCCTTCACCTCTATCATCTTTTCCTTATCGTTCAATTTCCTTTCTCTCCAGAAATTATTCCCATCGTTATTTCTTTTCAAGCTATTTCCTAATAACTAATCATTTTTTAATATACAACAGGTTAAAACTACGGACGAAGCCCAATTCGGCGAACATAGCTGGACGTTCCGACACCCCGATTTCCACGCTGAGCGACGCGATGCCCTCGAGAACATCAAGCGCAAAGTCCCTGCCGCGCGTAAATCCCTCCCTTCTGCCTCCTCCACCGCTGCAGCCCGAGGGACAAGCTCAGGCAGCCCTATCCCCGGCTCCGATACCTCCGAGTTAGCAGCGACGATGCAAGCGCACGTCAATGCCCTCCAAAACTCATACCAGAATCTATTCAGCTCACATGATACCCTCCTCAACTCGCACGATGACCTGCGCGTACAGGCTGATACGTTACTCTCGTCGCATGCGAGCTTGCGGGCTCAGAACGACAGCCTGTTTGCGTCGAATGAAAGCTTGAGGACCCAGGTGGTGAGGGCGGAGGAGCGGATTAGAGTGCTGGAGAGGCAATATGGCGATGTGCTTGTGGAGATGGTTAATTTCCAGAAAGGGATGGCTCAGCAGGATGGATTGATGCAAGGCCTGATACAGTATTTCCTGGGGGAGGGAGGTGAGTCTTAGGTTCTTTGATTTTGATCCTTGTGTCGTGTTATTTGGTGTCAGCCGTGGTGCGGAGTAGATGGATGTACTATGTTGAGGTACCGTGAATACTGGTGCGGTGATCGCAAACACCGATATCTGTCGTCTGCCCCTTACCTGTGTTCCTTTTTTTTTTTGGCCCTCCCCTGTCACGTTCGATAGTAACCAACCCCTCTCCCAGGTAAACACAAAGATCCCTCTTGTGTTACCTCCCAAACAGCAGCGGGGCCCTCTGCCACCACCACTTCCGCCGTTCATTCCTCGATGTCCCAAACCACTGTGGCCCAGCCCCTACCTCAGACCACCGCCATTCACGGCATGACTCAAACTCAGACTAACATGGCCCAAACATCCACAACACCCCTCGCATCCAGCATGACACCCAGCACGCATCCGCCCCCTTATCTCCTTGCTTCACTCCCACCACGATTTGTGGGCCAGCCACAACCATCACCGTTCCTCGCGCCCCCCTCAAATTACCCTTCCTCACACACACGCAAGTCCACATCCATGTCACAACCGCCTCTGTCAGCCTCGCTCCTTAACCCATATTCTATGCCCCCTCCGCACCCTCACCACTTCGTACCAGCCCAAGAACAGTTCGTGCCTGCACAGGAACTCGGCCTGCAAGATCCCGATATGGTCGCACGCGAGAGCCTGCACCAGATGAACGAGATGTCGAGACGGGCTGCGACTGGTACGGGGTATAGGATGTCGACTTCAACGTCTGCTTCGCCTCCTAGCGGTTCGGGATCGTCGTCATCGCCGGGCGAGCAGTCGGACTTGCACATGCAGAGGACGGGTGGGATGCATCAGCATTCGCACCGAGTGACGCAGCAGCAGCAGCAACAGCCCCCAGCACACGCATCAATGCAAGGTGGCGATGCCCCGTTCCTCCTACCCCCCGATATGAGCTGGGACGCGCCGATGACGCACGAGGGACTACAGGTTTTTACTGTCGGGCATCTATTGCCACGGAGCAGTGTCGAAGATCAAAACGGGAACTGGATGTTCGATCCCAGCCCTTCCACAGGCTCTGCGCCTTCACCTGCAGAAGGAGAGGGTGAGGGTGAGGGAGGTAACGACAACGATAACCTTTCTCAGCCTCCAGAGCCTGATCCAGAGCCTGAAGAAGTTGTGCGTCCGACGCCGTCCAATGGCCGCCCTTCGACTACGACGCCGACGACCATCCGTGTTCGGCGATCTACGTTCGTGCCAGGATGGGCTGTTCCGCCCAGGGTACTACTTGTAGACGACGATGCGGTGAGCAGGAGACTGAGCAGCAAGTTCTTGCAGGTGTTTGGGTGCATGATTGATGTTGCGGTGGACGGCGTCGGGGCTGTAAATAAGATGAACCTAGAAAAATATGATTTAGTGTTGATGGTGAGTACCTTTTTTTCGTTCTTTTTTACTTTGTGATCGGACTGAACTGATTTGGTTTGATTGGGAACGCGATAGGATATCGTCATGCCAAAAATGGATGGTATCAGCGCGACGAATCTCATCCGCCAATTCGACCATATGACTCCCATCATCAGCATGACGTCCAATTCAAAGCCGAGCGAAATCATGACCTATTATTCCTCTGGAATGAATGATATCCTACCCAAACCGTTCACGAAGGAGGGGTTGTTGGATATGCTGGAGGTGAGTCTTTGGTTTTGCGCCCTTCTTTCTGAGGTCGCAGGGACGTGAGCTGAT
This sequence comes from Rhizopogon salebrosus TDB-379, assembly GCA_029603245.1. Classification (NCBI taxonomy): domain Eukaryota; kingdom Fungi; phylum Basidiomycota; class Agaricomycetes; order Boletales; family Rhizopogonaceae; genus Rhizopogon; species Rhizopogon salebrosus. Next base: position 30,395 of record MU837599.1, read on the forward strand.
TCGGCTGTGATGATGAACAGAAACACCTGATGCACCTCAAAGTCATCCAACAGATGTCGAAAGTCCCTCGCTCGATTGGTGTCCCACCTCTCTCGGACGCATCCTTTAGTGAGGCCCTGGCTGTAGGAGCTTCACAACTACAACTTCACTCTTCCAGCCCTGGCCCCTCATCGAATCACGCCTCTACCTCTAGTCTACATCCGACATCAGGACTGTCGGGTTACGATGACGACGGGCGCATCAACCCCCTGGCAGGGATGGGTCTTTCCGACGAACGCTACGCAGCGATCCTAAGAGATCTCGTTACCCAGGAGAGCTTTTCTGGCGTTGGAGTGCCCGAAGGCTATTCATTTCTCGCCGGGGCTTTGGGTCCTGGGATGAATGGAGGTTTGGGAGGAGAGAAAAGGGGTTTGGATGAACAGGGCGACGGGAGGGAGGGAAAGAGAGGACGGTTTGAAATCATTGAGTGAGTTTAATCTGGATACTATTTTTTGCTACGGACTCGGAATCGTCGAGCATCTGATGCATTTCTCCACTCGTACCTATATCTCCCTTCTATCATGATTTTCACGCCCCATGTTACCATGTTTTGCATTTATGCCCGTCTCATGATATCACATAATTACATTTCTTTTCCCTTCGTTTTCCCTCTATCTTGTATCGAGATTACATATTCCCACTTTTTTGTATTATCGTCGTGTCTGTTGCTGTGCTATTCGAAGCTATACGAATTTACTCCTGCAGAGCCCGCAGAAATAATCATCTGCGATGGGTTGAATTCATCGTCGTGAAATACATTCCAGTATTAGAGCGTAAAGTGAAATTTGCACAGACAACGGAGCGAAAGTGATAGGTTTGCACCGACTCGGAGACGTGTTAAACATGCATTGTACAAATTCTGTCTGGGATGTGCGAGGATGTGCGCATAGAAAGTGTACAACCAGTAGTAAGTTACATGCCAGTTCCCCCTATCGGAATATTTCGGGCGTATGATGAAGTCCTTCGCATTCGCATGTGATATTTTTGCGCATATATAGTTGTACCTACGATTCGAGAACCTTTGCGCGTTTGCAAAGGTTCCCTGCCTATACCATCCCGTCGTTTGTTGTCACCAAAATCCAACACCCCCTAAGACCGGCAGATTTCTTTTTCCTTCTTCAGATCTGATGGCAAAGTATTGATGGTCTGCACAGTCAGAAACAGAGCATCCTGGTCTGGATTCACCTTGTGTACATGGACACCGTCAAAAGTATTGCAATCCAACCGAAACTCATTTCAACATTGGTCCAACATATAATTACAGATGGGTGAACATAACTGAGGCTGGATAATGTTCACCTTCAGTATGCTTGCAGGTGTGACAGATGCGTGAATCTGGCGTGGAGTACACGCGGCTTCGTTGCGAGATTTCAAGATTAGAAGATCACAATGAGTTCAATCTGGTCTCACTGATACCATACACGCAAACGCAAGGTTGCACACTGTTGATTCTTCTCCTCCTACGAAACTTCGATATTCAATGCGCGCTTTCCGTATATCAGTGAACTTTTCAAGAAAATCGGAGTTCGTGAAAAGGTCACAGGAACAGAGACTACAATCAATAACTTAGGAAACAACAAGATATTATGTAACCAAATATAAATGACATAAACGAGCGTTGACAAGAACCGTGGAAGTGCGTGCCAAAGAAGTCTCAGACCCCAGATGGTCACATTCAGAATCAGAACTACGCAGAGGGGGCCTGCGCATTGTACAGCTTCGCGTACTCGCCATCGTTTTCCATCAGTTGATCATGTGTCCCGTGCTCAACCACGGTTCCTTCCTTCATACATCTGCCACGAGAGTTCAATTTCATCTGCACAGCTGATATGATATTTTTATGCTTACACGATCTGATCAGCTTCCTTGACAAGATGGTGGAAGCGGTGAGTGACGAGAATCATCGTCTTGCCTCGTCGGAGACGGTGGAATTCGGAAAGAACGTGGCGTTCGGTGACAGCGTCCAAAGATGACATGCCTTCATCGACAACAATTAGTTTGATGTCACTGTGAATGATCCTCATAAAGGTTCTAGCCCTGATAATGAGGCGGTGACAATGAGAAGCTATTACGCGCAAGCAAATCGAGGTACGTACGCTACAAGGCGTTGCTTTTCACCGCCTGTCACAAATTTGTCAGTGAAACATGCAGGCGCAGACGCTGAGCACCGACCTGATATTGTGACTGTATGATTTTCATGACGCGTTAACTCTTTCCGCACTCTTTCAGAGACGATGCCATATACCCCTTCGGCCCATCCATTCCCGATGTTATACGTGGGTTTCAGCTGAGTATCGTATCCACTCTGCAGCTTTGATATCCAGCGCGTGCAACCCCCCATTTTGGCCGCCTCTTGTATTTGCTCATGAGTCGGCTGCACGCGGGGTGGTAAAACAAGGCAGATGTTCTCCTTCACTGACATAGGATACAGCAGCGAAAGCTGAGGTAGGAATGCCATAGAAGCGCGTACGTCATCGGAATTATATGTCGAGAGCGCTATGCCGTCAATTAGAACTTCCCCTTCGGTCGGATTGCAGAGACGTGCAACGAGTTTTAATAACGAAGATTTACCGCTGCCATTAGTGCCAACGACAAGGACAAGATGACCTGCGGCAATGTCTATGGAGACTTTATCGAGAGCGTTGTGGCTGCTTTTGTCGTAGCGAAGCGACACTTGGCTTTTGTATCGCATTCATCAAAGTCAGCCCGTCACCGCAATAGAACATACTCACCGAAAAGATATCTCCATCCCGTCCGAACTACATCGTGAGGGTTCTGGATAAGGCTTTAATCCATTGGTCATATTTCTCTCGTAGCTGATAGTGTCGGAGAGCCGTTTCGCCTCCAGGCATAAGCTCCCTACTGATGTAGAATTCATCCCGTACTCGCCGATGCTTTGTGAAAGGGTATTGGTGGCATGTTGCAGCAGCACCATGGACAGCACAGAAGAAGGTGAAAGACGATAAGGCAAGACCAATGCATAGATGGCCTTGAAGTTTGTTAGTATACCAATCAGCGGGAGGTTGATAACTCACCAGCGGAAGGTCGAGAGTTAGATTCACCAGAAAGTCCCAGTGCCACCTTCTGCGTAGTCCACTTGCCCAGGGAGACGGTTCAGTTACGATTTCATTATCGAGTTGCTCAGACGCCTTCTGATATTCTGCATGACGAATCAGCAATAGCCTCCTTGAACGTACGTTGTCCTACCAGAGGGGATACCGCTAGCAGCGCCGTTAAGAACCAGATCCTCTCGATACTGAGATGAGAATGCCAAGTCGTAGAGAGACCTCATGCGCTTGAAAGGCTCGTTTAAAGTATAAAAAACGTATCCTACAATGTTGATGTCAAACGATAGCAATTGTACCAGACGACAACAAACGAACCTTCGGTACCAGTAATGTTGGATGGTGCCAGCCAGCGGACCAACGGATGAGCAATGCAGAATATAAACAATACCTCTCGCTCTGGACTAGGCTTGCGTAGGACTGCGTACATCAAGACAGTCACTTGTGACAACAAGGCAACGATGATACGAAGGATGTGATATAAACCTTGTAGGAACGACGCTCCCGGGATGTCGGATGGAAAGTGGCCCCTGCCAGTGCCAGGAAATATGGTGTAACAATCTAAAAAAATAATGATTCCAAAGATATCGTAAAAATCGACGCAAAGAGCCATACCTTGCGTTGAATACTCATCTACACGTATACTGGCTTGGGTATTTTTTCAGCTTTCGATAACGGGACAAACCTCACTCGACGACGTTACCTTCAACGAGCTGTGGAAGAAAATGTGCTTTCAAACGACTGTTGATGATGTCGTTTGCATATGCTCTATGGACAACGATAAGCTAAACCACCCAAGCATAGAAATCCCCAAGCATACAAGAAGCGATTGCAAGCGGGTCCAAAAATGGCGCAAAAGAATCCGCCTTTGATGGCAATATTGAGTGATACTTGAGAAGATGTTCCCGCAGAACGATCCTCGACCTGCAAAGTATGAGTTTGAAATTTGGACCTAGGCCTCATCACTCACAAAACCGAATATGGAACCTAAAAAGAAGATAATGAGTGCATCAGAGATGCTAAGCCATAGCGTGGCGCAGACGCAGCCAATTGACAGCCCAGGGGCCAGCAAAAATATGTCCTTGAGTAGCCTGCGAGCATAGGAAAAGTGCGTGAGAGACACAAGGTATTGTTTGATCCGGGTTCGAATATTCGAGATCAAACAGGGAGGTGGCGGATATTCGTAGGCAACGGTATATACGCCGTGCTTCATGATTCGTAATGGAGGGTCAGGGGGAGGGACTGAGTCCATAATACAAGAAGGTGACGGTTGCTTCTCGTCTAGCATGGTGGTCGAGAATCAGTGGTACTAGTAGTTTCTGAAAAATGTTCGTCTGAGCTCACATAGGTTGTATTTATGCATAATTTAAAGAATACACCCTTGATTGACGCCACCATTACCGAGGAGCTTCGCGGATGGTGTGCGCGACAAATGAGAATCTGGGATTCGCCACCGGTGACGGTCGAATTGACACGGGTGTCGTAGAGCCCATGGACCCACCACACGTTGATACACAATCACGGATGTCAGAGACACCATAAAGAGAAGGGCTGTGAGGATTCAGAAGAGACTGTGTTTGTCCTGGGAGACGAAAGTCCGACGCCAATAGGATTATGTGCGGGTTCAGTCCCGGAAGTTAATATTCGGGTGGCGAGTATAATCGCACACGTGGGGGTATGAACAACAAAATATTGTCTTTATCCTCCCGAGTTTGAATGGACGTTTCTTGGATATTGTACTATCATCCATAATAGCAGCGCCTCCCAGGTAATAGGCGTCCTGTACAAAATTGCCAGAGTCCACGAGAAAGGGATCGGTGTCATGGATGCGTCTAAATGGGAGGAACACTAACCTATTCGGGTGACATTCTTGACAACTCGTGGAGGTGGAAGTGACGACAACAGTTCATTTCGGTCGTTGAAAGTCAGCATGCCCTCACCGCACCCACAAACTGTGTTGGTCATAACGTTTTCGGCATGGTCAAAGGGCAGCATGACCGAAAACCTGAAACCAGCAAATCGCCCAACAGCACATGGCTTGATGGAGATATACTCATGATGTCAATTAGCCACAACTTCAGAGTACTTGAAGTGTCATATGTAAGTAGGGCTGATGTGAATTCAACGAGTATGTGAAAAATTTTGGTCATCAGTAACAATAGACACCCTGAGGGTGCGCATTGGTAACACACCCGTTGAGATGGAGTTGCCAGTCGTAAGAACGATAAATGCACGAGATAAGGAAAGGAGAATGTTTTGCATTGCAACTTGCAAGAAAAGCAAGATGTACATGATGTTTCTTGTTTTCCCAATGCAGAAACTATTGTGAATCTAAATTTTCTTCCGCGTCAGATCGCGATATTAAGCACTTCATATTGTTGGTTCATACGTGACCTGCTTGCATGCTTGAAAACAAAACAAAAATGGCCCGACTAACCGCACAAAGCAACTAATTTGCGAAGGTCCGATTTACGTACATAAGTGGGCCGCAAAATACCGCAAAGATCCTGCCTGATCTACATCTCTTTTCAAAGAAGGGTGCCCGAAGTTTATATATGCTTTGTACTATTCGGGGTCAACCACAAGTCCATTTTCTCCCATACGTCCTCCTGTTCCCGTGTCCACTCCTCTCTCTTTTCCCTAGCACACGCGGCGCACAAGCCCTCTGCGGCCCAGTCGATTTGTTTAATTTGCTCAAGCATTTCGAGGGGCTTGTAGACGCCACTGGTAGATATAGCAGGCTGAATTACGAGCGACATCCATCTGTCCGCGAACACATCTGTACATGACATATGAGGAGTCGCAGGCTAGAATTGGAACATTTCAGCGATGAGCACATCACATGCAAACGTATTAATTTGTGAAGAAAGGAGAAGTAATGGTCTGCATTCGACCGAGGCTATGCACTTCAAGCCAATGGAGCTCAAGTTGACATGTCAGCAGAGTCGCTTCCCAGTTGAGATCCCAATTTCCGGTGACTCGCTGCAAGCCAATCGGTATCACTACGGTGGCTGCATGACTTTCTCGGAATCAAACGACAGGAACACGCACTGGTGTGAATAAAATGGGGGTGAAATGTTCCACGATGCCATTCATCAGGTTTCTGCACCGCTCGATGTCCGCAGGAGGTAAAACCTGGCGTGGCTTTTGGAGTGACCCTGATAAGCTGTTTGCGTCCGGATCTAAGCTATCGGCCTCGGGTTCGAATTCAGAAGTCGTAACGAGGCTGTAATATATGCCCTTTCTGATCTAGAATTGAAACATCAACTTCTTAACAATCTGTACCGAAACGAGGTCGAAAAAAAGCAAAGGGTGGCAGATGCCTCGTCTCTGGTTATCGTGAAAGAAAGGGAACCGGAGGGACAATCACTGTAACCTAGGGCAAGTACGGGTGGTTGTAGACCCTCCCAAAAAAAGAGGGACTACGGGGATTAGATGCCTGAAGCCTTGAAGATCGATCTTCGGCACAAAACATCATTTGGAACTTTTTTAAAAGAAGTCACTCTTGAGTGATAGGCGTGAGCCACTCCACATCCTTCTAGTAACCTCCCAGACAGCGCGAGATCACTGACTGAAGTACAGCATGTAAAATTTACCCCATCGCAAGGGAACGTCCTTGCACTACTAGATGGTGGCGCTACTGCGTATCTGTCCTCCGTAACGCAGCGGGCATACCGAAGACAGAAATACCGACTAACTGGCCAATGGAACGAGTCATCGTGCCACAACAAGAAATCAAGGAAAGCTGTCAAATGTAGGCAGAGAAGCCTTGCTGCCCGCATCTTGATAACTCCACACCAATAGGAAAATAGAAGAAAAAATAGGAAAAGGAACCGACAGAAAAAATAGTGCAACGCTGGAATGGAAGTGAACCCACCAAAGGGATCTGATACGAGTGCACGAGCGCCAGTGCCTCTTCTAGACTGCTACTAGGGTGCGCGAATGGGCGAGGACCTTGCGGAAACATCGCCACGATGTAAGCCCGAGCCGACAAGTGCACACCAGGGAGATCAAGCTGATCTGGGGAAGAAACTCGCAGGATCGCCGCAACATGCGAGAAGGGCGCTTCAGCAGAAAGAGGGCTGCATGAACATGAAATTCTGATCAGTTCCATCCGGAACAACAACACGATGCTCTCACGTATCGTGGTATAGGTGCTCCAATAGCGCCGTCAAATCATGAACTTGGACACCAAGTTCTCCCGGAATTAACACCTCCGATGTCGCGGTCCCGCTATCAAGCATTTTTTGAACAAAGCGAGATTGTCGACGCAACAAGCTCTCATGAAGCTTGAAACAAACTTCCTCATCGCTCATGCTGCGTGAACGAACAATTATAGAGCCATCGTCAAACCAGTACGTTGCATGCTGTCGGACATTTTGGGGCTCCGTGGTTATGTTCGTGCTCGTGCGTAAGCTTGACTTGTTGTTCATTGTACGCTGCGATGACCAATATGTCCAACCTGCAGCCAAGGAAATGGGGATGAGAGCAAGTAGTGCTCGACGGCTAGTGGTCACGTTTGCTGGCAGGTTCATGGACAGAAATACCAGCAGTGGTCGGCGTGACACTGGGTGTCGGAAGCAAATCTTAGATTCCACTTACATCATCGCTTTCGATGATGATCAACGCTGGTGCCGTACACGAAGATCGATCTTAAGAGGTCCAAGTCGGCGACAAGTTCGACCTGTGGGTGATATATACCAGCCCGCAGACCCCGTTATGTATTTGATATCATCTAGTACTTCAGAAAAACTGCATCGCGACAACACGTAAGGCACTAGTACAAAACTTTGCTCAGTCTCTGTATTGAATTTAACAGGACATCGCCCTGCTTTATGACTTTCTCGTATTGGGCGTTCTTGAGTGATGGGCGTGTCGTCTCCACGATGCCGTGTACCTTGTCAATAGTGCAATGTAGACGCCCATTTGCGATGAACCGTGAGAGTTCACTAAAAGAGACACTCAGATACGAGTAAAGGACACGTGCACACAGTACATGCCTGTCAACGAACTCAACGCTAACACCGAATGCACCACTAAGGCTTTCGAGAGTGAGACTGCGGTAGGACTCGAGAAGTTGGCTGAATGCCAAAATGCGCATCTCTCGTACGTAGTAACGGGTATGTGGAGACAGGAGGCGCGAGGGTAGGAGATACGTCTGCTCAAGGGTCGCTGTGGGCATGGACATGGCATGTCAGTATAGGATCTGACTGTCGATCAAATATGACATGGAAGAAAGCCTCGGAAGTGGATTGTGGGCGTGAAGAAACTTACCGAGTGCAACAAATAATTTTGCGTAATGACAGTCGTAAAGGTTGTTTACGAGTTCTCCGAGGATGGGTAGTTCAGGTAAAACGGAGATGACTTCAGGGGCGGTGATGAGCTGCAGTAAATATGGAATATGGTCAATGACGGCATGGGAAATACCCGGTAGGGAATGCAGCGTACCCGTTTCTTGAGATCTACTCGTTTAAGAGTGAGGGCGTTGATAATGATGGTAAGAGCAACAAAGTCGTTGTAGGTGGTGAGTTCAGTGGCAGTGAATGTCGATAGTGCATCAAGGAGAAGTTCGCCTCCAGTCTTAAATTGGCGAATGGATATCATGTGGAGACCACGGTAGACCTTTAGACGATTGCGTCTGTCCCAGTCGCCACCCTCCTCGATGAATCTGGACAAAGTGTGAATTCGAGTACGAGGTAAAGTAATGCGATAGCGCACTTTTCTGCTTTGGGGAGGTTCTCAGTAATGAGACCGTTATCACCAAAGAAGAATCCAAGTCGGATGAGAGTGAGCGCAATGTCTATTCTTGAGCCAAGACCAGGTGTTTTCTCTAGTGCTAGTATCTGCGCCGTGACTGCACGTTCCTTTATATGCTATTCAGCGTCCGTACGGCTTAGCAGAATAAAAGCCCACTTTGTCACCGATTCGAGTAAGATGATTGGCCCTGGCTTTCAAAGCGTCTGATATCTCAGATTCTCCTTCTTGCTTCTCTGCCTCCGCTAGTCTCTCATCTAACTTCTTAAGCTCCCCCTCATTGTCCTTCTCCATCGATTCCAGCAACTCGGAATCAAGCGCCAGAGCCCCAGCAGAGGTTACTAGCCGATAATACGGTGCCATTTCTGTGTGCACGACCGGTCTAGTCAATGAACGCCAAGTTAGATGATCTCACGACATACTGTCTGCCTTGATTCCTTCAAACAGGTCTTTTCGTGCATTGTCTTGGAGGTGCTCGAGACTAGGTGTGATAAGAGTAAACAGGTGTTGGGGGAGGCTGAGATTTGGTATTGGAATGATTTCTTCTGCCATGACTGTCAGGATGAGGGCCTCAGGGATTCGACGCGTCAGTACTGTAATAAAGTTTGGATTCCCACGCCCGAGGACGCGTCAGACTTAACAGCTTCAGCACGCTTCGCTTCGCATCCATTCTAACCAGATCATGATATCTACTGAAGAGCTCCTCAGGCAGGCTGAAGGACTTTTGCCATCCGAACCAAGGCGTGCGGAAGAGCTTTATAAACAGATACTGAATTCCGCCGGTATGCTGGGACGTTGGATTTTGAGAATATGATAGTGCTGACCATGCAACCAGCATCAACCTCTAACGGATCTGCACTAAATGCTGACAAGGAACAGTCACTACGAGATCAGGAGTCGGCTTTGATCAAGCTTGCGGAGCTCTACCGAGATCAGAAGTAAGCCTTGCAAGACCAGTTGTACCAACAAGCCCTTACGCTAGACAGAGATGCCACCGGCTTAGCGCAAGTCATCACACTCTCGAGAGCATTCATGTCCTCAACCGCCAAGGCGAAGACCGCTAAGCTGAGTAAGTTATCCCTCTGTTCTCAACTATATTGTGTTTAATATCTACGACGCAGTCCGCACTCTTCTTAACTACTTCAACACCATCCCCAACAGTCGGCAAACTCAGATTGACGTTCTAACTGACAATATTGAGTGGTCAAAACGCGAAAAGCGCATTTTCCTCAAACATAGCTTGGAAATCCGTCTCGTTTCCCTGTAAGGCACTTTCGCCATCCGATCCTGGTAATAATATTGATCATTGTACAGGCAACTTGAAGCACTGCAGTACAAGCTTGCCTTGACGCGAATTGACGCACTCTTGACGGAACTGAAAAGGCTAGATGACAAGATGATTCTCACCGAAGTACATCTTCTCGAGAGTCGCGTTTACCGTGGCATTGGAAACCTCGCCAAGGCCAAGGTCAGTCTTAGTCCTGGAGCGCTATCCCAATAGTTTCTGCTCCGTTCCTTACATTCTCCAAATTCACAGGCCGCACTCACTTCTGCCAGGACTGCTGCCAACTCAATATACTGTCCTCCTCATCTTCAAGCCGCCTTGGATCTCCAGTCTGGTGTACTCCATGCCGAGGACAAGGATTACACCACCGCGTACTCATATTTCTATGAGACCTTTGAGAACATGTCATCACAGGACGACCCTGCGGCGCTGAATGCCCTCAAGTACATGCTTCTGTGCAAGGTTATGTTGAACATGGTGTGTTGTCATCGATCTTGGATGGGCGATCATTCTAATATCGCTGTTGTTTTTTTTTCCAACTAGCCCGAAGATGTGACATCTCTCCTCTCCATCAAGCTCGCCGTGAAATACGCCCAGCTCCGTGAGATTGAGAGCATGCGCGCCATAGCTCTCGCGCATCAGAACCGGAACCTCGCGGACTTCGAGAAGGCCCTTCGTGATTACAAACACGGTACATGGTTCTCTTTATGTCTTTCTTACTTATTGCCGACTCGCCACACAGAACTGTCCTCAGACCCGACAATTCGCTCGCACCTTGCAGCGCTGTACGATACCCTTCTCCAACAGAACCTCTTGCGTATCGTCGAGCCGTACTCGGTGGTTGAGATAGATTACGTTGCCAAACAGGTGGGGCAAGGACGACAGGACGTTGAGGCCAAGTGCGCACTATATTTCCCTGTGAATGAAGTGGCTGATGTACTGTTCCAGACTATCTCAGATGATTTTGGACAAGGTGTTCCATGGTGTGCTGGATCAAGGACGGGGATGCCTAATAGTATTTGATGAGCCAGAAGCAGACGTGCGTCCTCCTGCACAGCATTCCTACAATTTACTCATCTTTGTTTTCAGAATACGTATGGCGCAGCCATTGGGACCCTGGAGCAGGTTAGCAAGGTTGTCGACTCGTTGTATGCTAAAGTACGTTCATGTATTGCATGTCCGGTTGTCTGTGCTTACGAACGTATTATTCAGACTATTAAAATAGCGTAGATGTAGTC
>MU837601.1:27277-41338 GCA_029603245.1 Rhizopogon salebrosus TDB-379
GTAGCCATTATGGCAACAAATAGTTGTTATGACATATACGCCTTTTCCTGATGTCTCATGCTTCGGTGTGTCAATGTTCCTGAAGATCTGATGGCATTGCACTAATATCTGTATTCTTGCACTAGTGCGGATTTCGATGTTTTCAAGTTAATCCCCATAGAGGCAATGCCACCCCTGAGTATGCTCGATGGACATCGAACCTGAGGAATCTGGCTTCACTCTCATGGCTCGGTGCCTCGATGTTGTTGAAGATCTGATGGCATCGCACTAATATCTGTATTCTTGCCATAGTGCAGATTGTCGATGTTTTCAAGGTAATACTGGTACAGGTGATGCCACCCCTGAGTATGCTCAGTGGACATCGAAACCGAGGCTTCCGGCTGCACTGTCATGCCTCGGTGCCTCGATGTTGCCGAACATCTGATGGCATTGCACAAATATCTCTATTCTTGCCCTAGTGCAGATTTTCGATGTTTTCAAGTTAATCGCCACAGAGGCAATGCCACCCCTGAGTATGCTCAGTGGACATTGAACCCGAGGCTTCCGGCTTCACTCTCATGCCTCGGTGCCTCGATGTTGCCGAACATCTGATGGCATTGCACCAATATCTGTATTCTTGCCCTAGTGTGGATTTTCGATGTTTTCAAGTTAATCCCCACAGAGGCAATGCCACCCCTGAGAATGCTTGGTGGACACCGAGCCCGAGGCATCCGCCTTCACTCTCATGGCTCAGTGCCTCGATGATCCTGAAGATCTGATGGCATTGCACTAATATCTGTATTCTTGCCATAGTGCATATTTTCAATGTTTTCAAGGTATTACCGGTACAGGCAGTGCCACCCCTGTGTGCTCGGTGGACATCGAACCCGAGGCATCTGGCTTCACTCTCATCCCTCAGTGTCTCGATGTTGCTGAACATCTGATGGCATTGCACTAATATCTGTATTCTTGCCCTAGTGCGGATTTTCAATGTTTTCAAGTTAATCCCCATAGAGGCAATGCCACCCCTGAGTATGCTCGGTGGACATCGAATCCGAGGCTTCCAGCTTCACTCTCATGGCTCGTTGCCTCGATGATCCTGTCTGGGTAGAGGCAATGTCACCCCTGAGTATTCTCGATGGACATCGAAGCTGAGGCATCCGGCTTCACTCTCATGCCTCGGTGACTTGATGTTGCCGGCTTCACTCTCATCGGCCCATCTGTCTTTTTGATTTGCATCGCCTTCAGCCCATCCATCTGTATCATCTACATCTCCTTCGGCCCACCCATCTGTATGATCTGGATCTGTTTCGGCCCACCTGTCTATATAATCTGCATCTGTTTCAGCCCATCTGTCTATGTGATCTGCATCACCTCCAGCCCATCCGTCTGTATAATCTACATTGCCTTTGGCCCACCCGTCTACATAATGAACTTCTCCTTCAGCCCATCTGTCCATGTGACCTGCATCTGCTTCGGCCCAATGGTCTATATAATTTACATCTGCTTCGGCCCATCTGTCTGTGTCATTTGTATCTCCTTCGGCCCACTTGTCTATTCAATCTGCATCTCCTTTGGCCCATCCATCCATACAATTTCCATTTCCTTCGGCCCATCCATTTATATCATCTACATCTCCTTCGGCCCACACCTAGAACAGCCCCAAGCATTCAAGAACTTTGAGCTGAGTAACAGATGCATATTCCTGAAGGACAATGACCTCCGTATCCTCTGCGTCCCAGACATTTCCATAGGCGACAGGGGGGGTGCGAGAACTCCTGATATCTCACGCACATTCGATACTCGCCCATTTGGGACCGTCAAAGACCCGTACCTACCTACACAACAACACATGGTGGAAGGAAATTGCGGCTGACGTAAAGGCCTTCTGTGAGTCATGCCCAACATGCCAAGTCTCTAAGCCTGTTAACCATCAACCGTATGGACTGCTGGAAACTCTCGACGTGCCTACCAGACCTTGGGAAATGGTAGGCGTTGACTTCGTCGGGCCCCTATCCGAGTCAAAAACCTTACACGGTACCTTTGACATGATCCTAGTCGCAATTGACCATCTCACTGCGATGGTACACCTCGCGCCCACCAAACAGACTTACCGTGCCAAAGACATCCCAGAGGTAATGTTTAATTCGGTGTATAAGTTGCACAGGATGCCCTCATGCATCGTTAGTAACAGAGACACTCTGTTCACCAGTACGTTCTGGCAGAAACTCAACAAGTTAACAGGTACCAAGCTCCGTATGTCGATGTCCTTCCACCCACAAACTGATGGTATTACCGAATGTGCTAATCATACCATTACGCAGATGCTAAGGCAATGTGTAACCCCTGACCAACACGATCGGGCAATTAAGCTCCCTGCCATCGAGTTCGCAATCAACTCAGCCAGCTCAGTGTCCAGGAAGGAACCCCCTTTTGTCCTGATTTACGGCCGACAACCCCCTTCCATGATATGGAATGCCCAGTCAGAATATTCTGGGGTATGTGTATTCACTCAGCGGATGAAAGACACTATCACGGGTGCTCATGATGCCCTAATAGCAGCACGCGTGAAGGGTATGGCCCTCTCAAATCATAAGAGAAAAGAGGCCCCTTTCATTAAAGGTGACCTTGTCTACCTCTCAACAGAGAACTTATCCTTACCCAAAGGACATGCTCGCAAACTCACCCCTAAGTTCATTGGCCCCTTTAAAATCCCGAAATTAGTGCTGCCAGTATCGGCCCCTCGCTTGACACAAGCAATATAGTGTTTGACATTGTTGATCGACTAATCAACATGTGTGGTGAGTGATGTTCAGTTCAAGTTCATATATCTGTTGATTCATTATCTTAAGATGGAATGCACTCTTTCATGTTGGGAAGGGGGTGCCTTTGTGAAGAAGGACTTCAGGGACACTTATTTTAAACCAAAGTATGTTTTGTTTTGACTTCCTTGTTACTACTCTTACTCCTTTCACCAGATATCACTTTTACTTACGCTTTCTGAGGAAGCTTGAGGAAAAGGCTCCAAACTGGACGTTGAAGATGAGGGAGAAGATGTACCAGCAAGTTCTGTGAGCGGACTTATTATAATCATGCACTGTCCACCCTATTGATTGCTTGTCCACAGTGAAGACTGCAATATGAGCTATCTCCTTCATGTGGAGAATGCGTCAGATTCAGGTAGTAATCCAGTTAATGAGGCAATTATTGATGTGGATTATGACGCTCTTGAGGCTTCTATTTAGCGTAGTTTCTTTATGTGCTCTATGTAATACCTTGTTTCTAAATATGCTATATGGCTCTCTTGTTAACTATTTTCGCTTCCTGAATCACTAGAGTCATAATATTTCTAAGAGTGATAATAGTGATAAATCAACCAGAGTGCTAGAGTGATAATAGTGATAAATCAACCAGAGTGCCAGATTGATAATATTGCTAAGAGTTATAATAGTGATAAATCAACTAGAGCGTAAATACCATCCAGACATATAGAGAAATAAGTCCAAGCTAGCATCACAAGCTAAAATACTTGTAAATATTTGTTACTCTTTATGACATAACTAGTACTCTTTGTGTCTCAAAAAGATAGGCACTTGTCTTGTGGTAGTATACAGCTATGAGAGCTTTGGGAGGTATTTGTGATACAACTAGTACTCTTTATGTTACAAAAAGAAATATTGCCTTCGGCCCACACGTCTACATAATGGACATCTGCTTCAGCCCATCTGTCCATGTGATCTGCATCTGCTTTGGCCCAATGGTCTATATAATTTACATCTGATTCGGCCCATCTGTCTGTGTCATTTGTATCACCTTCAGCCCACTTGTCTATGCAATCTGCATCTCCTTCAGCCCATCCATCCATACAATTTCCATCTCCTTCGGCTCATTCATCTATATAATCTTGATATCCTTGGGCCCATCCATTTACATGATCTACATCTCCTTTGGCCCACTCATCTAGTGCAGGGGTTTACCGGTTGCTCCAGATACACCATGCCCATGGGCCCATCCATTTCCATCGGACACATTATACTACTCGGCCCACTCGTCACCATCGAGACACTTGTGCCATGGCCCATGGTCGGCTGGCCCAACTAAGACAGGATATTTTGTCCCTCAGCTGTCCCGTCTAGGACGGAGTTTGACACTGAATGGGCTCAGGCTGTTGCCTGCAGTTCGAGCCAACGTTATTATACCGTGATCGTCATATATTCCCGGGCCGTCATGGCACTTCTAGAACATCTTTCTATTGTCTCCTGATCAAGAGTTTCCGCAAGAAGGGAAAGGCAAAACCTCACGAATCAACTATGGCGCGATCTTTGCTTTCCTTAAGGAACTTTTGATCCGTGACTGGGAGAACTCTCGCCTGAAGGGCATTATCAAGCAGATCAACAACTTCATATTTGAACGCACTTCCCATACTTCACACCACCTGACTGTTGAGTTTCCGCAGTCTCAGGTGCGTGCTTCTGAAGTAATACCAACTCAGGTTTTACAGGGAACCCGTACGAAACGCGTAAGGTAAACAAAAGTCCCTACACACTATGAAAACCGGCGAAATAAGGTTCAGCCGCAATGATACAGTAAATGGAAATAACCGGAGTCACGTGTCGAGCTCGAACAGCGTCGACTAACTCCAACACTGACCACTTCAGGTTTGGTTGAAGATTTTTCAGAGGAGATGCGACTTGCTCAACTTGGATTGGCAGCGGCGGCTGAAGAAGAAGAGGAGGAGGATTTGTATGACAATACCGACGATAACTCTGTTGTTCTCCTTACAAGGGCAACAGGCACAGTTGCCATCACTGATTTGGGTGCTCCTGGACCTCCTGCATCGGCTGACACTATTGTGGCTACAGTCACTGCTGCAGCAAGTAGCTCTTCTCTGATCAGTGGTCTTCAGAATCAAGGCAGACAGTTAACATTTGAGGAGACCGAGGTAGTAGAGGTGGAAGAGAATGAGAGTCAGCCTGTTAAGAGGAAGGCTGGTCATCCCAAAAAGGTGGATGGGGATCATGGTCCTCCCCCCCGACGTGGTGGTCAACCACGGAAATAGGTCCAAGTATGATAGTATGTCTTCTGCCAGTGATGTATTAATCATTGCATGAGCTTCCTTCTGTGGGGTGAATCATTTAATAATATTAAAAATATGGGGGCGGCAGGAGACATGACATGTCGATTCACTGAAATATTAACTCGCTTGTGAGCAACTATATTAATATAATAATATAGATCTTAATAGTCAATATGGATACTGGAACCAAGTTGCAATGATTATGTCAGCATTGCAACAAACATTGCGGGCGTCATTTGGTTTGGTTTTACTTTCTATTATAGTGATCACCACAAAACCCAGAATACCATTTACCTTCGTCCCTCTCCCTAAACACAGCCAGCGCAACAGGCAATGTCTGTGAAATTGTGCTTGTCGGCAGTTCCACATATCCAAGTCATCAAGCTCGTGTCTGACTTCTTCAACAACAAGGAGCCCAACAAGACTATCAACCTCAGCCAGGCTAATACCTACAGTGCTTAGGCATCAGCACGAGTAGTCTCGTGGGTGCGGGTACGGGCACCAACTGTATGTATCCCTCATGCTGAAGAGAGACTGGCCTCATACTTCTCTAGACTTCAACCTTAATGCTGTCATGTCGCTCCTCACCAGTGCAGCGCTGTCATTCTCTCTGATTTAGGTATCGTGCTCTGGCTTGCTGCTATGTCTACCTCCATCTACACATTTGGATTCTCAACCGTATTCCGTGTCTACTTGGTACCTTACCTTTGGGTCAACCACTGGCTTGTCCTCATTACATTCCTTCAACATACTGATCCCCTCCTCCCTCCTACCGTGCTTCTGAGTTCACTTTCCCCTGTGGTGTACTGGCTACTTTGGGCCACAACCTCCTTGGTTATCTTGTCTCAGTTATGGGTTGGGTTGATACTCATGCTATCAACGGTATCTCTTAGACCCACGTTCTTCATCACATCTCCAGCGAAATCCCTCACTATAACGCTTGGGAGGATTCTGATGCTCTTTGCAAGTGCCTAGAGCTAGCTGTTGAAGGTATGCAGGAGTGGAAGGTTGAGGGCAAACAGAGGTGCCATGGGTGACATTGGACTGATGATTCTATGGATGCCGATGGTGAGGACGAAGACGAATAGGATTCAGAGGTTAAGGCTCTCAAAGTGGGTTACCTCGTGTGTGTATGTGTGTTCAGGCCGTCATCTGATCTCGTTTATAGGCACGTCAAGATACCTGCGATCTCTTCTTGTCTCAGGTCAGCATGTACGCATTCAGGTATCCAAACAACCCTCGCACCCATGATAGGTCTGGCAGCTACCAAGCAGGTTTCGTTGTCAATCACGGAGTCGGTACCATGCGCAATTTCTACCTTCAGTTGCATGGTGACCTTGGAAGTTCGTTCATCATTAGTCATTTTTCTCGCTCATTGGCCGTTACATATAGTTAGCAGGCCGAATTATTATATCAGGCTTTGGGACGATATCTACAAGAATAATTTGGACAAGTGAGTTTCACGGCTTGTCCTTTGTCATATATCTGCTTATGCATATCTAGACTGCAGGAACTGGTGTTCACTGTGCTACTTGTTCTGTTTCGATTTCCGCCCTTTTGGTTCCATGGGAACAGCGCATTGGCTCTTATACTATAGAGAAATTGTATTGTTTACCATCACTTCTAACACCTGACACCCATCTCGCAGAGATGCTGGTGTAAGTATCACATCCTTCGGCACCCGACTCATAATGCTCACTACTCAATAGATAGTCTGTGCGTGAGGCACATTCCACTTTAATCCCGCTATGGGTTATGATGCAGCCATGCATTCCAGTGATGAGGACTTTTTGACCTCGAACGCTGGAGGAAGAATTTCAAAGACCGGCACCTGAAGTATGTAGTCTGATGTAAGTATCGCATCCTTCTGCACCCAACTCATAATGCTCACTACTCAATAGATAGTCTGTGCGCGAGGCGCATTCCACTTTAATCCTGCTATGGGTTATGACGTGCTGGAGGAAGAATTTCAAAGACCGGCACCTGAAGTATGTAGTCTGATGTAAGTATTGCATCCTTCTGCACCCGACTCATAATGCTCACTACTCAATAGATAGTCTGTGTGCGAGGCGCATTCCACTTTAATCCCACTATGGGTTATGATGCAGCCACGTATTCTGGTGATGAGGACTTTTTGACCTCGAATGCTGGAGGAAGAACTTCAAAGACCGGCACCTGAAGTATGTACTTCATGATCCACTCCCATGCCACTCAAAATCTAGACCTCATCGCTCAGTGTACATACTGATTGGTTTTATTGTTCTCTGCAGCATGGCCACCCTCCACCCATTTTCCACCTCTCGCAAGTCCACCCTTCCCATCTGGTTGTTCAGCGCACAATTGTGGTGCTCGCAACCTGACCCACATGAAGACCTGCTGGTACCCTTGTGTACATGGGTATGGGTCAAGGTCCAGTGGACACCTGCAAGTTTACCCGTACTTGGTATTGAGACCACTGGTAACCTCCCTCATTAGGCACAACATCACTGTCCCCACCAAGTCTCAAGACATCCTCTGGCCTTCCTCCTGCTCCCCATGGTGTTCCTCACATCGAGGTCACCTCCAATATCTAAGTTGATGCCATTTGAATATCTCAGCATCTGACAGCAAGTTGAATCGCATCACGATCGCACCACGATCATCATTGGCAAGGGTCACTTGTCCAACGAGGGGATTGAGCACATAGTCCATGAGGCAGAGAAATACAAGGGTATGTTTCTACCATTCTATTGGTATGTTTCGATATGAACTGATGTATCCGACAGGCGCACTGGCTCTAAGAATGACATACAATGCCTCCACAGTTCGCCCTTCCTGCCTGTTCATACACGCTGACCCGTCTTTGCAGCCATAAAATTTGCCACACTTCCCTCAGCCTCCCACATGTGCACCCCTCCATGCTGCACCCACCTAGGCCAGAATTGGCCTTCAAATCCTGCACCCTCAAACTATGCACAGAATGCACCAGTCCGATACCAGCCACATTCACAAAGTCCACGCCCTTGATGACGTGTCACTGCCAAGGACCGTGATCAACATGATTGAGTGTGATCACAGCATATCAGAGGAAGACGACGGATGGCAGAGAAGGATGTAAAGTTTGAAACCAATTGATTGTATTTTGTAGTTGTCATTGTAAAACCACTGTAATCATGAACTACTATGATAATTGCAAAACTACCATTGCAATTGCAAAACTACCACCATGATTGTAAAACCGCCTTGTTGATTGCAAAACCAATTGAGATGTACAACACGAATCCTATTATAATATGTGACGTGAACTCACAGAATAATTATCAAGTACAACACAAACCCTATTATAATATGTGATGTGAACTCCCAGAATTATTATAAAGTACAACACAAACCCTATTATAATATATTATAATGTGCGATAAAAATCACAATTATATTGAAAACTCACCTAGAATTGAAAATGCCATGAGCATTACAGGTACCAATATAATGATTACGGTGTTGATTGTAATGGTCATCATAATCCGTGGCTTCTATTACAATCTCTTGCCAATCAGGTGTTATATTGGGACTATTACAAAGCATTATAACGAATTGAAATGGGTTTTCTAGATTTCCGACACCCTGCACTCTCCGGAGCAGTTCCCATCGTTCCCTCCACTTTCCGGATGTCCCTATCACTTGCATCGCACCCGGAGCCCACCGGACCATTATTCCCGCGGTCCGGACCATCCTGCAACACTCGGGAACATCCTAGGAACCTGTCACATTGCATTCGCAGTCCTCACAGTTGACTATCCACATCCCATGTCATTGTCCCTAGTCTCCTGGTGCGTATTTCCCTTTCCCTTGTCATTAGCTAGTCCCTATTTGCATCCGGACTGATTTATGGCACTTACTACACCCTTACCTCACTCCCTGTTACATGATGTTGGGAATTTAGTGATCCCTGAGCCTTACAGCACGTTCACTTGGCGGACTTTGATTGTTTATACTTATACCTCTAGTGTTTCAAAGTCCGGTTGCTGAACCGAAAAAAAGACTGGAACCGGACCAAAACTGGACTTTTTTGAACCGGACTTCGGTTGCGGTCCATGGAAAATTCAAACACCAGCGGTTGCGGTTGCTTAGAAATCCAGCGATATGGGCAACCGATAAAGACCGACCGCAACCGGTCCTTTACAAACCGGTTGCCAGTCATCACAAGATGTAATGCAAAAATACATGCTACAAAAGACTACGAAAATCAAGTACTAGTAACTAGCTCATCCTCGTCGCACTCCCAGTCAGACACCT
This sequence comes from Rhizopogon salebrosus TDB-379, assembly GCA_029603245.1. Classification (NCBI taxonomy): domain Eukaryota; kingdom Fungi; phylum Basidiomycota; class Agaricomycetes; order Boletales; family Rhizopogonaceae; genus Rhizopogon; species Rhizopogon salebrosus. The sequence continues at coordinate 36,609 of MU837601.1, forward strand.
CATCATCAAGCCGCAATAGTTCTTCAAAATCCTTGAGTATGATATCTTCAATGATGGCCGAATTACCAGCAGCGTTATCAGCAACAGAACCCCGCCACAGAAACTTCAAGATCTGCATCTGTTCGAATCGCTCAGCACCTAAACGTGAGCACCGATCGGTGGCAGTCTCTCCACCAGCCGAGAATAACTGTTCGCATGGTACAGATGAAGCAGGGATGGCACATACATCCATTGCGATTCGCGCAAGGATTGGATAAGTCGTAACATGTTTCTAATGAAATGAATTAATGGGATAAAACATACTAATTGAAAACTTTGACGTACCGACCACCAGTCAACAACATCAGTGTCTTTAGATACGTCGTCGGGAACATCACCGAGATAACGGCGAAGCTCAGCATGCCAGTCAGCATAGTGATCATGGGATGCCTGTTCCACTAGCGTACGACGATGACGATCAAACTCGGATTCGACAATGCGGGAGTTGGACTTCACTGTTGTGACGGTAGTAGGGGCAATGGTAGGTGCCTTGGGTCCATGCTTTGCGGCATATTCTCTCATAGTGGACTCAACGACTTTCAGGGCCTCATCGCACCAATCAACAGCATTTGGATTCCCTGCAGCGCGTTCTGCTGCCTGCTCTTCAGGACCGCCCCACTGCATTTTAATGTATGCAAGCTTGTAGTATGGGTGGAGGACTAAATCAAACAGTTAGTAGCGGCCACAATATTACGCACATCCAATAATTAGTAGGACGTACCGAGAGCAAGGACATAGACAGGCTTGTCATCAAACTTCTTGTAGTACTTGCCGAGCTTATCGAGACCTTCCTGGATGGCGTCTTTGTAGATCTTGTACTTTGGTAAATTGTGCTTCATCCCCCATGCAGTCTGAAGCTCCTCAATAGCAGGTATAGCGCGCCAGAGTGTAGGTTGTTTCTCGGATGAGAAATACTGCTGAATATCATTAGCATCCTATAGTTTAAACAGTGAGTGTGCCATGCAATAAACGATAAAATATAAGAAATGAACGTACCGCAATAATTTCTCGCGTATCGTTAATGCGCTCCCAGTCAGCACTCTTGAAAGTGAAGGCTGACCAAGGTATCTTCTTGATGAGTTTTCTGTTGCGTCGAATGGTCGTTATTGGTCCAAAGAGTTCGTCGGCAGTGCTTATAAACAAGTTAATGGGCTGGGAGATAAGTCAGCAAGTATTCAGTGCCTAAAAAAGACCAGTGGACGTACATGTCTTAGCGCATAAGCATGACTGAGCATGCCATCTGCCGTTCCCCATCTGATATTGCTGTGCAAGGGGATCTTGAGGGTCTTGTGAATGCCGCTGTTTCGTTGCAGGGTCTCAAAGTATTCTATGCGCTGCCCAGAACACTGTATCTTCACAATGCGTCAGATTACTAGCCTTTACGATAACAAATATATAACGAAGAACGTACTTTGATGGCGATAGTACGAACTGCAGCAACAACGTCCAGAGAGTTTCCAAGAACCCGATTATTGGGATCAGTAGGGTCAAATTCCCAGATAGCGGTGCTAGTCTCCACATTGGCAATGCGTGTGATCGTGGACATGACAGCAACGACTCCAAGGTTGACAACATGAGCTAGACATGGGAGACGGTGTTGAACTGGGTCAAATGAATATATCTTTCGGCAATGGAGGATGGTCTCGATTGTGGTGCAGGCGGTATCATTGTTTGAGGTATTATCTGCGGTGATGCAGAAAAGCTGTCAAGCTTGTGAGCAAATTCTAGCAGTACTAGAATCAATCATTACATACCTTGGATGACTGGCCCACCACAATCCCAGCACGCTCACATAAACCAATGAAGTAATGCCCCAAATTGTCTCCACTATGCGCCCCCAAGATGCCTCTGAATGCGATCGCCTGTGCCCAAAGAATCCATCTACCAGTCGCGTCTGAGTCGCCCACCTCAATCCAGTGTGCAGTAAGTCCAAAAAATGCCGCCTTGGTTTGGTCAACGGACCAGAGGTCCGTTGTTGTTGAGACACAACCACTGTTTACAGACTTGAGTTACTAGTCAGTAGGTCGTACTAGTACCATAGATAAATTTCATTTACCTGGATATCAGACTTTAATTGCACAAAAAAATCCAGGAAGGCGTTATGGATGTAAGTTGTAATGTCGTGCGTCAAGGGAATGTCAGCCTTCATAGCGGCTGGCCGCATTGCAACTAAACAGTTCCTAAAGGTAGCCTTATTTGCCACGGCCAAAGACTGTTGAGTCAGCATCAGTAATTGATTGTGTGATGATGATATTGAACGCTTGCCTGGTCATCACAGACCACGAATTCTGCAACTGCACGCAGGACATCCTCTCTTGAAAACTGGCACAAATTTGGGGCCTTCTGAAACATCCCATCTAGCTTCTTCTGAACATTCTTCTTTGCGTCTTCCTGGGCTTGCATCAATGCTCGTGGAAGCGCATGATGATTCTCGCCTATTCCCAATTCTGCGCACTTTTCCTTGTACACATCGTAGTGGCCTCGGATATGCTGGCGACAAGACGAATTACTGCCAACATGGAATGTCTTCCATTTGCCATTTTCCGCAACGAATCGTGCATCTTCCCTTAACACTGCAGGTGAGTATTCCAATATTTCTCAGAGTTGATATACTAACTTGCATATATTGCACCAGCGCCCCCGCTTTGTCTCTACCTTGCCATCTGTCCCAATAAACTTGACAGTACACTTGCTTGAGAATATAGTGAGTAGATCATTAGCACTACTTTTTTTCGTCTTTATTCCTTCAGGGAGTGCAGCGTGATGGATATGTTCAAGATCGATACCATCGGTGTCCTTTTTCAGTTCACGTTGAGTGAAATATCATCATATTCAAGATAAAAAACTAACAGGCTCGTCGTAGTCCCCATCTTCTTCATGTGTCTCCCTCAGGCTAGCGCTACACTCATCCACTGTATTAGCGGCCTCCAATGTGTCTTCATCCTCTTCAACGACCTCTTCTTCAACTTCAACAGAGCGCCGTGCACGCTTGGTTGCCACCTTCTTCGAGGTATGTCGTATTTGTACGATACCATCACTGGACTCGTCTGATCCATCCTCGCTGCTAGTTATAGCCTTTCTCTTGCCTGTCTTCCTTGATGACGGCTTCAATTTTGGTGGACGACCTCGTGTACTAGTAGTCTTTGTGTTATGAGGATGTGACGCTGTGCTGGCCTTTTCAGTTGGTCTTCTGACGCGACTGGATTTTCGATGGCCTGACATGATGATAGATGAGTTGGAGGTCGGCTTGGAGAGTGGATGGTACTGGTAGACTTGATTTAGTGACTATATAGGCTAGGACACATGTTAAACGCATGTACTGGTAGGCATAACATGATCTCAACATCGGTTCAAACCGGTCTCTAGACAGTCTTAGACCGGTTGCAACCGCAACTGGTTCAGACCGGTTGCAAAATCACACAACCGCAACAGCAACCAGTCTTCACAAGTCCGGTTCAAGGTCTGACTATAGTTTCTTTTGTTTAAGACCGGTTGCGGTCCGGTTGCATCAAAATTACCTAAAAAACCGGACTTAACCGGACCTTAAAACTCTATATACCTCATGTCCCTTGAGTAGAATTCCACTTTTCCAACATCGGATATCGTTCCTGAGGAGATTTCATTGAGCAAGCAGCTCTCTTATACGTTCCCTTAGTATTTCCTGTCATTCCTCGTCCATCCTAAGTCTCTCTCTCATTGTCTCACTCATTTCTGGTCATTTCCTTGTTCTTCACTCGTTCCCACAATGTTCCCTTGTCTCCAGACTACTTTCCCACGCTTCCGGAACCCCTCCGGAACATTGTGTGTTCCTATACTCTTCGCTTTGGGACTTATAGCGCACCCAGGGATAGAGAGATTTCCCTCGCATTAGATGGGGAATTCTTAGGTTGGTTGTAGAGTCGCTGAAACCCTCTTGGATCGGACGACTTCGCACAGGCACCAAGATTCCCATACCGGTTCAAAAAAGTCCAGTTTTGGTCTGGTTCCAGTCTTTTTTTCAGTTCAGCAACCAGACTTTGAAACACTAACCCTTACCTGTGACCCATCATGGGTTACCCATACCCGTGCTGATCCCTACATTCAGCTCTGACCTGCTGAGAGAAGGCATGTGCCTCTTTGCGAACGGCTAGTTCTTCTGCAGGATACTTAGTATGCTGAGCAGGGAGGCTAGGATGAGGCATCGTACTGGCCTGGGCTTCAGCTTGGAAGAAATGCATGAATGCACTAAGGGCCTCATTGTTGGGCTCATGCTGTTGGGAGGGATTTCCTCGTCCTCCATGCCAGCCTCATTTACGACCCCTGTGGGAAGAGTAGCCATGCAAGGCATGAGGGTGGCGATGGTGGCAAGTAGCCTCGCCAGGGTCATCTGTGACCGGAGAATCGTCAATGGGGGTAGGAGACTCGGATGAGGACATAGAGGCAGGAGCAGGTGACAAGCAGGCAGGTCGGAAGGTTGGGGTTTTGTCCTGCCTTTTATTCGTCGGACGGGCTGCGGTATTAATAGATCTGCTGGACAGATCGTCGATTAGTTGATTGACAATGTTGAACACTATATTGCTTGTGTCAAGCGAGGGGCCAATACTGGCAGCACTAATTTTGGGAGACATTGTTGAAATTTTCCTGGGTAAGTGTTGAACAGAAGCAGAGGCAGGAGCAGGAGCAGAGGCAGGAGGAGCAGGAGCAGAGGCAGG
>MU837605.1:28124-39582 GCA_029603245.1 Rhizopogon salebrosus TDB-379
TTTACTGTACAAAATATAAGTGCAACTGACTGTGAACTCAAGAGTGATACTGTTCTTTGAATAGGTCATGAGCCCTGCGCTTTAGCAGTTCAATTTTCACTCTGCTGGCTTCAACCACTGCTCCCATCAACTCCCCACCATTCCCATCGCATTCTACGCCCTCCATAGGCCCTAGTAGTGTCCTGGAGACTTATTTGGTTGGGAGATAGAGAGCCTGGTTGTTGTTTGAGCTTGAGTTCCAGTTGGGAACCCACAGTGTGTTATTTTCACACTTTTTGCATCCTGGCTCAGCCTAGTGTTGCTGCGGCTTCGGCTTACAGCCGGCTTTAGCCATAGCTGGTAGTGCGGCTAACCGCAACTTGCCGCCAGCTGTGGCTGACATAATTTACGGCTCGGCTGGCTCGGCTTCAGTTTATATAGCTGCGGCTAGTGGCTGCAAGCCGGCTAGCCGCCAATTTAGTTCCCTCTTTTGTGACTCGCCGCCGGTTCAACGGAGAGACCTCAAAACACCACGTTTGCAGTGCGATCGATATGCGCGAGCTGGTTCACCGACGACGAGAACGCTTGATTAGCCAGGTTGTTTGATGTGTGGTTTACTCATGGGTCAGAACAAATAACCTTGATTGTAGTACTATGCATAATGTATTCTATACTAGTCTACTAGAGATCAGACAAGTTTCACTGCAATACGAGGAACACAAATCGAACCGCCAACAAGAATGATCTCGTAAGAATGTTACCTGTATGCCTGTCGTAACCTGGAAGCGTCTTGAACCAATGAACCCTTCCATCGACCAACCGGTACGATTTGTTGCGAACGGCCTCTCATGAAGCTTGGGGGTTGAGTGCCGGGCATTTCAAACTGCAAACATGCAGTCAGATCAAGATTAAGTCTCATAAATTAATGCAAAATGACTTACGTCTGGAACCAGTGAAGGACGAGAGATGTTCCACTTATAGGCAGAGAACAGCAGGATATCGGCACAGGACGGGTTCATCTTGTAACTCTTACTACGAGGATGGATGGTCTCTTTCTGTACCGTCTCGATCTGGAGAGGCTCAAGCTCCTGGTCGAAGACCTGACACAAGTCCATACCACACTTTCGTGAATCTTCCGCCACAAGTGAGCACGGAAGGTCTGGATCAGCGAGATCTTGAGGGTTGGAATCTTTCTGTGCATGAAAATACCTGTGAGATCGAGCTGGACCTGGAAACTGACATACACATTGGCGCAGTTGATGGTCGGACTCCACCACAACGTGAACCGACGGTTAGGAATCTGGTTAAGACCTGACCTCTGGGCGTTGGTGAGCTTCTTGTAACGCATCGACTCCTCGAATACAGATACCTTCTCCCAGAAGAGACCCTCCCAGGTGGGGAAATAAGTGCCTTTGAAGAGAGTATGCTCCAGGATACCCTCAACACCACCCAGCGCGGCAATCACATCGACACGGTAGTTATTCAGTTGCCAGAGCTTTCCGTCGTGTTAATTGACAACAAACCTAGATGCAAAGAATGACTTACTGTTTCAGTGCTGGTACTGCTTCCAATCCGTATGCACACGCCAACCTCGATCATACGCCAACGTATGACGATCTTTTTGGAAGAGGGTGTCGATACGAGGAATACCGCGGTCCGAGCTGTCTTCCAGATCTCCGAGAGTGAGACGACGGTTCTGAGCATTTGCCTCCTTCGGCTTCATGGAGTACTCAGACCAGGCATGAGCTGAATCCAAGAATTCTGCCTCCCATGGCTGAAGGTATCTGTACAAGTTCGGAATCAACTGGTCTTCTTCGTGAGTCATACCAGCACGGAAGTGTGTAACTGTTCGAATGAACTAACGTGAGCAATGATTGGTTGTCAAAATCGAGAATGGGCAAACCTCCGACATCAGTTTGCTTGGACCATCGCAGATCACTCTGCGGGATGAGAACGTCACCCATCAAAAGCACTCCAAGACCACCGAGTTCCTTCGGCATGTAAAAGACGACAGGCAGGAAGTGGGAGGGCATCTTGCTGTTCAAGCCGATCCTTGACACGGGTCTGAATCTTGTTCTCCGCCTTCACAAGAGAGTCCAAGAGCTCGTTTGCGTGGATGACAACTTCGCGGTAGTATGTCATCAACCCAATAAGAGCAGTGTTCCACTTGTTGACGATCTTTGAGAAAGTGGTGGAGCAGCGGCTGGTGCCGGCGGGAGTCACTCATGAGGATGTTCTGGGTTTGTTCAGACGAAGAGGTGGTAGCGGTAGTGGTGGTAGACCCGCGTTTGGATGCGTTTTGGTCCACTCGCATGAGAGGTAGAAAATGGGTGGAGGGTAGAGGCTAAAAGAGGAGGCTAAAAGAGGGAGAGACTGCATAAGCAATGTCAGAGGAAATCACTGCCGAGCACAACAACTAGCTTACCTTGAAGCATGGTCCCTTTGCCAGGTAATAATGCTGCAGGGTATAGATAGTCCTGTTAAGGCAGCGAAGGTGACGGAGGAATGCAGCTTCGTGTGATGGAGGGCGTAGGCAATGAAGTGAGGTAGTTTCACTTGCGAGTTTGAGGATGAAGAGGGGTACTCAGGGCAAGGGATTCAGAGTTAATGGGTGATGAAGCGGGCACACAAGCGAGACGAGAGGGTCGGGTGAACTGCATTCATCTGATTGTGCCGGGATGAGCGTTCTGGGAGGCATAGAGAAATAGTCTTGCTAGAACAGTCCTTGACATGGGTGCGGGCATTGCACGTCACCATCAGCGTCAGTGGAGCGTACGCCAGTGACACCTTTAGAAGCGCCGTTGGTGGTGGGGACATCCGGGGATGCGTTCATCGTCACCGAGACATCAACAACTACTTCTTGTGTCATACTCTTCATCTTCATCATCACTGGCGTCCCGAAGGGGCAGCAAATGCGTCCAACTCTCATTGAACAACCACTGCAATCGATCTCTGCTTGATTGACAGGTGTACCCGCAGGATTGAATACTTGCCAAACTCGCCGACAGCCTGCTCGTGACAGTTAGATGGCGGTTATATGGATTAGACAATAATGAACCTACATAAAACGAATTTACGCAACTCGTCGATTTTCTCTTGACGGGGATATTGAATTGACATCATAGCCTCGTATCGAGCCGCAAAACGGTCATATGACCAGATGAGACTAGCCACAGAGGAATCAGCCATAGACGAGTTTCGAGGACAACCGATGGTGATACATACCTATAATCATGAACGGTGCACTCACGAGCTTCTCGAGGATAGCAAACTCAGTCATGCACTCAATAGAGAGACAATGCTTTATGCGTTACCTATATGAAGATAGCAAACTGCCAGTGCAGGTTAGCAGCGAGCTTGACTCCAATAGTCGTGCGTTTGCAGTGCTCAACATCCAAAGATCCGACGATGACATCACCATAGTCCTCAAGGCCACACATTCCCAGACACCCCTTCACGTTGCGTTGCAGCATGTCCCAAAGCGACCTTGCATTGCCCCGACCCTACTTGGAGGCTGTTCCAGCTCATTGGTGGCTTCAAAAACGCTCGATTTCGCTGTCTACGACATCTGGCACCATTCCTCAGACATTTCAGCACTTCGCCGCGCTCGAAATCTGGCTGTCACCTCGATGCTGCAATGCTGTGCTTGCATAAGCCTGTGCGGGTCGCCGAAAAAGGAGATTAGCGCCACCTTTATCGATCCTTACTCACAAGTCAGTTTCAATTCTACTCGAAAAAATCAGTATCGATCGTAAAACTACCCATGGGTCCGCAAGATGACGTATGTGGCACACTTATGAGGTCTGATTGGATACTGACACGGTGGCACTTGTGTTGCCGACCAGCGTTTATGCAGTGGTCGACGCGCCAAGCCTAAACCAGCAGCAAAGGCAGAACGACCGAAGGCAACGAGCGCGCAGGCCTCACGAGGTCGCAGATGGGGGCAAGCGGGCACGGAAAGAGTAGATCGGCCGTCGAAGTGGCGAAGAGTGCTGCGGAATTTTGGATGGTGGTTTAGGCCTACAAGGGGGTAGGCATATTCATGTAAGTTCCCCTTTGCACGACGAACGATCACTTACCCACATATGCTCACTCTCGCTCTTCTCAGGTGCCGATGGAGGTGGGGTGGGGCTAGAGTCGGTGCCGATGGCCTGACTGACGACCTAGGAAACAAAATGAGAGCGGAGGTGCGGGGGCTGGGATGAACCGAGTCGCGATGTAGGAACCACAGCCATAGTTGCGAGCACAGAATATTAAATGATAGTCCTAGAGGCGAAGTCCTTGAGCTGCTTTCTGGCGAAGATAATGAGAAAATTTACCCTTTATTATCCTGGATCCTTGAAGACACGATAATCTTACTCATGACGGTCTCAGGGAAGATCTGCATTTCTTGGCGGAGATGCAGGATCAGGTGGAGGGTAGACTCCTTCTACTCAGAAGGAGCATGGTCCTCGAGGTGCTTGCAGGTGAATCTAAAGTGCTGTTGATCGGGAGGCATAATTAATATCACAGAAAGGTCAGCAGATAATTGTCCAGATATGAATATGCCATGAGGAGATCAAGTAAGCACGGTCGCACAAATCTTGCTATGTTGAATCTGAGTCAAAAGTAAATTGAGTCAAGAGCGGGAAGTAACTTAAGATGTCCAAGGAACAGGTACTAGGTAGAAACAACCGAGTGAAATATGAATTGAAAAGTGCACATCACTCGAAGACTGAGGCATCATCTGGAATGTTATCACCTTCTTCCTCCGCAATGGCGACCAAAAGATCGTCAATTGCGCAGCCGCCGGTGCTGCTAGTGGCAGATGCCAAAAGATCGACAGAGCCCGCGTTATATGTCTGATCGACCATGTCCTTTTGCGATGTAGCCCAACCTTTGGTAAAGTCAAGTCGCTCTTTTTTGAATGAAAACTTGAGCACCTGTAACATCTCCAATAAGACTGGGCTGAGGCGGTTGCGCTTTTTCATGCATGTTTCACTACTGGAGGAGAAAACGCGTTCACACGGGACTGCAGAGGCCTGTATTGGGAGATAGTCCATCGCAATGGTATAGATGCTTGGAAAGGTGGTTTGCGAAACCTGGTTGCATTGTGATCAACGAATGTAGCATGATGGAGACACAGGCCTTTACCTTCCAAAAAGCGAGTTTATCCGTTCCCTCGGGGCTAAGTCTACCCGTGGCGTAAGCACTGAACTCCTGTTCAGCAGTTTGTGCGTGGTCCGGGGCACGACGTCGCTTTCGCCTATTCACCGGAGTAATTCCATAGCGCCGTGAACCTAGGGTAGCACGTGGTTCTGTGGGCGGGGACTGCACGGGATCAGAGGTGTTTGTTGCAGGCTCTTTGCGGGCTTCAACCTCAGTCATCTACAGGGCATATTAGTTCAAGGTTGTACTGTCGTGAGTTAAATATTGTCAAGTATACGTACCAGTTCAATGATATACTCCTTGATCTCACGAATTCTTGCATCGTTCCAAAAGTCACTCATCTGTGACAGGCGGATTTCAGGATCAACAACTATAAAACCAATTATGAGAAATAAATCTTCGTTAAGTTACATGAAACATACACATGGCAACTGCAAATGCCATTGTTCTGTCCATTCGGTCAGAGTATTCCCTTGCCCAGGTCAAGCCTATTGTAACAAGAGGCTTAGTGTGGGGGAGCTTCAGTATGATGTCCTTCCACCCATCGATAAGTTCTCCGAACATCGGAACCGCGCCACTCAGCAGGGGAGTTTTTTCACCAGACATCGTTTGTTGGACATCGCATGGCACCTAATATAAATCAATCATTGCAATTTCAAACAAATTAATGTCACTGACCTCTAAGATCAATTCGAGATCTTCTAAGATACGCCATTCCATTGGACTTAATGCGCGACTTTTAAGGGAATCCTGTTCAGAGTCTGCGAAGAACCTGTCAACAGCCTAGTGCAATATCAATCTACGATGAATGTTTACTGGGGTGAAACCTTACTTGACGAAGTACTCGTAAACGGTTAAGCATGATAAACGTCGAGTCCCAGCGCGTGTCCACGTCAGACAGGAGTTCAACTATTGGAAGAATCTCTATGTCCCCGTTTGCATCGCGGAACGGCCTCGTCTTAGAATTGCCAGTAGTAATGACTCTGTTGAAAGCTTCGCGCCTCAAGGGTGATACGCGGATTGCCTTCACAGCCGCCCTGGCCCGCTTGATAGGGTCACCCCTCAAGGCTGCAACGTATGCATCCTTCTTGACAATGCGGCCGTCAGCCACCCAACTGTCAGGGAGATGTGAGAAATCTGCGGCAGCGTACTCATCAATGATATGTGTAACGCAAATATTGATGATGTGCGGAAAACATGGGATTCGGTGATCGTTGGGATCAAATCTGATCTTACAGCCATCCAGTAGATGCGAAAGTTCTTCTAGTGCGGTGTGGTTACTGCTAGCATTGTCCAGTGTGAAGTGTCCGATCTAAACCAAGTCAGAACACGCCAATGTCATGGTACAACCAAACACCGACATTCTTCGTAACTTTGACGCGATCAAGAAGATAAAATATGTGTGAGCCAAGGATCGCCCCTGTATGCTTACCAGGGACGTGGTGAAATGCGATGAGGGCTGCCCTCAAAACGAGCATCATAGTCTTGTCGTTCAGGGCAATCCAATGAGCGGTGATCGCCAGGTATGATTTCTTGACATTTTTATCCATCCACATGTCAGATGTGAATGAGATTCTGCCTTCTGCCTTCTGAAAGATATAAGATAATCTGCAGCATCAATAAAACTGTATACTTACTGCGAGGTCGCCCTTCAAGACATCAAAGTATTCAACCCAAGCCTGGGTTATCAAATCACGAAGTTTCGTTCAGTGAGGTATATCAGAGTCCTTGATATCCCGCCGTAGGAAGCAGACTAGTCGACGAAACTCCGGACATTCAATCATGTACATTGCCTAAAATAACTATTAATAATAATGTGCAGAAAGTAAATGAGTACTTACCTGGTCGTCGGCAACGATAAACTTCACCATCAGCTTGTGCATTTCTTTGATAGAGAAATCGGGTAAGTCATTGTCCACTGCCGACGCCCCGGGCAAAACACCGCCAGCACACGGACCAAGTGAGAAGATGTCGCAACTCGGATCTTGCTTCAACTGCTCAACTAGCTCCTGGAGAGACCAACCCCCATTCGTTAGAGTTAGTAGAGGCGCATACAGTATTGGCCACTGGTGCCGGATGATTTTTTCGAGGTAAAGTCGTCCATGGGTGACGAGATGCGCACGAATGACCCCAGTGGTCGTACTTAGAGCGTAATTGGAAATACGGTGCAAGGGATCCTGCGCATGAATCTCCCTAGGTGCATGGTGTAAGAAAGAAAAAAGAACCAGATATACTTGAAATACTCACTCGCACAATTTGCAGATCCTGCGCTCATTAGAAACCGTAGTAAGCTCGTGCACGTCGACAGCAGCTACTCTAGACCGTCCTGTTCCACCACCAGTGACCAAGGGATCGGTTCGGGCAGTATCAGTAGCTGTCTGAAGTGGGGTGGGGTCTGCATGAGTCCCGACCCTAGTTGGAGCGGAGTTGCCATCTTCCTCTTCATCACCAGACACTTCCTCAATGTTAAAGAATTCTCCATCAGCTTCATTGTCCCGAAATCTAAGAGGAGGCCACCGTTCTCTACGAGGATGATGAAGGGCGGTAGTGGTGGCACCCACCAGAGTGGTGGCAGCAGGAGTAGCGGAAACAACAGGAGCAGCTGGAGGGGTGGGAAGCTCAGAAAGATCAGTGTTTTGGCCACGTCCACGAGTGGTGGCAGCAGGAGTAGCGGAAATGACATGAGCAGCTGGAGGGGTGGGAAGCTCAGAAAGACCAGTGTTTTGGCCACGTCCACGTCCACGAGGACGGCCACGGCCTGCCATGTTGGTCAGTAGTAGATTTAACGACGCAACGAGAGAATTACCTGTATATATATATGTTCATCTTGGGAAACCCGGAAAAATGCCGATGTGCGCAGTGGCACCAAGTCACCTAATAGCAAAGCCTTGAGGTGCTATACGTGAGAGTGACTCATGACAAAATGAGGGCGTCGCCCAAGAGATTAAAGCGGCCAGAGCCTCATGGATGCTTCCACTTCTATGGGTTACAACACCCTGCAGGTCCAAATACAATAGCATCGATGACGATATAGGGGTATGAAGACTGAATTGATACTTGGCCCCCAAAGTACGTTTGTCCCAGTGCGGCGGCGGCGGCCGGTTGAGGGGCTTGTGACATAAGACCTAAGCTGGGACAGGATTTGGCAGAGCTCATCCGAGAAAGACATCTGTTGCAACGAATTTGCACAGTTGATTTGCCAAAATGAGGATACACAAAATCAAAATGCAAAATGATGCTCACTTGTTGCAGGATTTGGACATGCTTTTGTGTGGTGGTATCCCGTACATTTGCTTGCAAGGCTCGCTCCTTCCGCTCGGGGTAAATTCAATAGGACCTGTGACTCCGATATCTTAAGGTGATTGTTCACCGACCGCAAACACTCGAAGTCGCCACGGTCTCCCCTTAGATTGTCCATGAGGTACATTTCATGAGACTTCCACACTTAAGCAGCAGCAACGTGACTGCTCGAATTAGGAGTGTAGCATTGCTTTATAACCTGAAAGAACATTCTCCGAAGGTCATAGAACTTGTCTGATAAGAAACATGACGAGATGAAACGGCCACTCGATCGGAAGAGCACTAAATGACGGGAGGTCAATCAGCAGGAGTGGTTACTGAATTGGAAGAAGCCATACACACCATCATTGAGAATTTACACATCTAAAGTGATCTGGATTACTCAAGGGTGGAGTAGAAAGATGATAATAGGGATTTGGCAAGTAGATCACAATCAATTGAATTAGTTGGGTAAATCAGCGGAGCAGAGCTTACTCAAAACTCCCGACATTCATTCCCGGAGTGGTCAAGTGAGTCGTGAACCCTGAATCTTCCTTGCAAGGCGATGAAGCCATCCGCATTGGCAAATGGCCCCCATGTTATAGCCTCGAGGGTGGATGCATATCGTGCGATAGAGAGAATGTCCGTGAATGAAAGCTCGCTACTTAAGGGTAGGCTGACTACATCCGATAATGTTTGTATCAGTGGTAAGCGGATTCGATGGATTTAGCGTCATTTCTGTCGCCGCCATCTGCAGGGAATTGGGCATTGCAAGAACGTTCAAAGGAGACTACATAGCATGATACAACAAGCATGTACAAATACGTAACAATTGTCACAGAATCAACAAAACAACAAAACATCCATTATTATTATACTAGGCAACTGCCTTTTTCCGACGTGGAGTGGAAGTTGGCAGTGGAGTTCCATTCTGTGGACGTAAACTTTCAAATACCATGAGTTCGAGTACGTGAAAATGGGAAAAAATACTTACACGTGTCGAGTCGATCTACGAAGAGGTTTGGCCACCGATTGATCATTGGAGCGTAGAGGGGGATGTATGAGAGAACCATCAGGCTCATTGATTGCTTCCAGTCGACATGCGGTCACAGAGGGATCATTGGGGCATGTGCCAGTGTGTGTGTGGATGGTGGCGTCATCAGGGTAGGTGAGATCCAGCGAGTCAACAGCTGATGTGGGCACTGTGGCACGAAGATTGTCGAACAATGAATGGATATAGTGATAGTCAGGCTCCTCTGAGAATGCGAGAGAACGCGAGTAGATGACCATACTCGCGATTTCAGAAGGAACCCCACGACATAAACATTCAATCAATGTGTTTGCCTTGCGCTCGAGTATAGAAGAGGTGGAGAGCTTCTCGTGGTCATCAGTTAACCACGGAAGGCAGCCGCGCAAGAAGTAGATCAACATGTATGCAAGCGACTCGAGATCATCACGGCGACCCAGCTCAAATCCAACATGGCTATTGATTGACGCGAATGCAGGAGTGCCGGTCAGATGTTGACCTCGGCAAAATGATATGTGGGTTCCGGTTGTAGTGTTCCAGTACTCCTTTGCGATACCAAAATCGATAATGAATGCAGTTTGCCTCAGATTGCCAAGACCCATCAACACATTCTGCGGTTTGATATCGCCGTGAACGTAATTATGAGAGTGGATGTACTCCAAGCGTGAGAGCTAGGGAAATAGGTTAGTACTATGTGCAGCGACCACTAGAAATTGACTAACCAGCTGATCTCCTAGGTCTACAACAGTGTGAAGACAAAATTTTCTACTGCGTGCAAGAAAGAGATCTTGCAGTGATGGCCCAAGGAGGTTAAGAACCAGTGCATGATATGCTGACACTCTACCGAACCAAAGGGCGCGGGGGATCCCAACTCCACCTTCGAGTTGTTTCAAAATGTGGTATTCGCGCTCCACAGATGATAAGTGATCAGTGAGAGGTTCCAGTTTAACGGCAGCTACATCACCATTGATGATGTTCTGCGCGCGGTATACGACAGCTAAGATGGTCATATGTTGAACTTGAATTAGCATGTAATACTCAGTAATAAGTATCATGAACACATACCGTATGAGCCAGATCCTAGAACATCTTTCAGCCTAAATCTACCATCAACTCGAACTGGCACCTTTTTCATGGAATGCGATAAGTACAAGTCACACAATTGGGTAGTGTGACACTTTCTTGACTTGGTTGGATTTACCGTTGCAGTTCGGCTAAAGCCAGCTTCAAGCCAGCTTTAGCCGGCTCAAGCCGCTGTTTGTATATAATTGGCTTAGCCGGCTGTAGCTGGTCCGTGCAGCTAGCCAGCCGGAGCGAGCCGCAAATAAATGGCTTGGCTCGCTGCATAGCCGAACTAATGACAAAGCCGGTAAAAGCCGAAGCCGGCTCCCGGCTAGCCAAGCCGCGGCAACACTAGCTCAGCCCCAGTGCCTCCCCAGCCTGCCCATTCATTTTTCCTAGTTCTCTGTGCTGTATGTCAGCTAAGACAACGCTCTCCTTCAACTTCTACTTGCCATCCTGCTGCCTACACCCTGAACCCTTGATCCTGCTCCCTCTACACTCGACCCTTGACCTTTGCACCACCACCCTACCATGTCTCGCGAAGACGCCTGCAGCATCCTCTACACCACCTGCACCTTCTACATTGTCCACCACCACTCCTGGCACGTCCACAGCATCCAAGAACACTCAGCAGACGTCCCACAGCGTCCAGAGCATCAGAGAATTCGCTGGCAATGCAAGTCTTTGTTCCTTTGACCCCTCCCATCCTCTTTGCCCTCTACAATTCGATGCAGATGCTGACTGGAATGCAGACACAGGTGCCACTTCTCATATGACACCCCATCATCACTGGCTTCGCAATTATGCCCCCAGACGCATCCCAATCAAGCTGGCTGACAACAACATTGTATATTCTGCTGGGGTGGGCACTGTGGTATTCAATCCAGTCATCAATGGAAAGAGTGTTAGAGCGGTCAAGTTTACTAGAGTCTTACATGTACCTGATCTCAGGAATAATCTACT
>MU837606.1:25752-41050 GCA_029603245.1 Rhizopogon salebrosus TDB-379
CTGGTCATGAGTGCGAAACACCCATGAGTCACGAGTGGCAATGAATAATCTTGTTCTGACACTTGGTGCAGGCGGCCCGGCTGTGAGTGTAATTGTGAGTGTTGTTGTCAACCATCATCAATCTTTGTATGTAAGAGGACGGCCCAGCCCGGGAAATTGGCGCACTGGAAAGGGCACAAGCACCGAGGTCAGGAAGAAGTCCAAATGGATTTAATAACTGACCAGCACTACAACATGACTTCTATTTAATGTTCCAACACTCAAATTATGATCAACCTACAACTTGAAGCCGATCTTGGATCTGTGTCTTGTAGTACAACGTGTTACACTTATTCATTCTAATAGTAACATCACACAATTGCTTCGCCATTAATCAGTCCCTCGTTACTTCGTTGCTTGCCAAGTGCAGAGCCTCACATTTCAAATCTACCGACACTAGCGGCAATCTTGCATTACTACAGGTTAGGTATATGTACGACTAAAACGCTCCATGTTACATGCCAACCGTGCCCATTATATCTTCGATTTTCCCCACGAACTTGTGTGCTCGGATTCGTCCATGTAGTCCACTACCACGGAGCGCTCCACGCATACGTGTATGTCGAGCTCCACGTCATCGTTACGCACGTTGCGAGGGGATGTGGGCAGATCTACATCGATGCGACCTTTAGAGTCGAACTGCGAACGGAGAGCGGACATCATATTGCGCGATGAATGAACGGGACGCGCAAGGACGACGTTGTCCAAAGGTCGGGTCTCTTGTGCCGACATTTCTGTGTGTGCGACATAAGTAGAGCAAGAGCAGGAGGAGAATTGCGAGTGTCAGTGCAGGAACAATCAAGTTTTGAAGTGGCGTACCTCGTCGATGGATAAGAATCCGCTGGCTCATGATCCACGTTACAGCATAACCCAGCGACGCTCTAGTGATTCCTTCTGAGCATTCTCGGAGAAGTCAGAAGTCTCGAAACTCACCCTGCAGCCTAATAGGAGTGAGTCGAGATAAGTCCACCGAACCTCCTTGGTGAAGGCTACTTACCTGATTTTGAACATCGATCGTGCGATAAAGGATGAGGTTGAATACATTCACCCCTGTGGAGCTGTTGCTTAGGAGCGTTTTCGGCACAAGCAGAGCGTACTCACCTGTCAGCACGATAAAATATCCAATGCCTTCGCAGATCAACCTAAGCACGGTAAGTTAAAGAATGTTTTCTCTCCCAGTGGCAAGAAACCTACACCCGCACAAGTCGTCCCAGTCTAAAGATGTTTTAACGATTTCAAAAGCAATGTAGAGACAAAATGTGCACCTGCTGCTGAGAGGATTGTATCGCAGAAGATACACAGTGGAGATGGTCAACATTACGAGGTCATACAACATCGCAGCGAGATAGTAGAAGTATGCTGAGAGTGTTTTGCCACTATTTCCTGGAGTACAGCTATGATTTGATGAGGACCTGAACAGGCCAATGGTGAAGGTATGGCTTACTTTCCCTACAAAATGGACGCCATTTGCGTGAGTCCTCGTCACGAGGAATGCCAACGTACCCCGACAGTAACAGCTGTTTGTTCAAGGTCAATACGAATCCGAGATCAATGTGTCAAAACTTACGGATCCGGTCAAACATGTTAGTGAACCACTCTAGCTGGAACACTTGAGACGAAGGATATTATGCTCATGCGGCAAGAGCCTACCGAAATTGAAGCGATGTATAGTGTCACCAGCGCAACCCCCACCCGCATATCTCTCTTTGCAATATTGAATGTCCTACATTTCGTACAGCGTTGCACCTTACAAAACATTCCAGAGGACATACCTAACACCTATGATGGCCTGTGAAATCATCATTTGTATAACTACCGCGTGGTCAATAAAGTTCCAGTGAGTGAGCATCAGCGGGACAGACCTTTGAAGGTAGGTGCTATAAGGTAGTAATGTTGACACGTTTCTTCCGTAAAGCTGGTGGAGAAGAATCCGTAATTGCTGACTGCCATCACCACGATGCTAAAATAGCTGCATTGATGTGAGCGAAAGAAGGCCGCAAGACGAGATCGAACGTACCGTATGAGGATGAATAAGACGCAGGCAAGACTGAAGACATCCAGCCTGTCAGCGGTACTACACGTGAATGACTGTTGCAACACACACCTGAGATTAAGAATCGACGATTGGCTTCGGTAAAAGCGCCATTCTGCGGGGAGTGTGATCAAGAAGCTGAAGGCAATCAGAACATCGCAGTATGGCATAACAACCCAACAAAAGACTTACTCGTACAAAGCAATGGAGATGGATGCTATTCTCAAGTACTTCTCCGATTCTTGGCTGTCTGCGACGGAACTCATTTTGTGGATAATGTCGTTCCCGATGAGAATATGTGGTAGCTCGCTAGCAGGTACTGTTCCCGATGCAGGCGGGGATGAGGTAAATGAAACGTCCAAATGATGACGAAGGCTTCGGGGGAAAGATTGTCACCCGCTATCACTGGCTCACTGGCTCAAACTTTCGCTTGGTGCAATGTACCGCGGGGAGGGAAGAAAACTAATAGACTGAGGGCCAATGGGGAAAGACTTTTGTAGTAAGCAGGAGTCAGGACCGCACACATTGATAGAAGCCACTGCATCTATGTAGTCTCGTGTCCAGGGGCCAGATAGAAGTGCAGTATGAAATCCCAGAATGGACGGCAGGCACAAAAGATGTGAAGGAGACTTGCTGACTTGCTCCGGAACATCGTATTGCGCCTCTAGTCTTAGCTTGGCCTGAGCATTTGATCAGTGTAAGATTGATAGCACAGCCCGATTTGACGTTCACAGCTCCTAGATCGGATTGTACGGCCGACTGGTCATTTAATCCACTCCTGTAAGCCTCAACCCAAATGTCCTGGCAGAGCTCCATCTCCAACCACAAAGACGGTCGGAACCGCCCGCGCGTAATAGATCTAGAGAAAAGCAAATTTGTCCCTTCGACGACCGTGGACTAAAACTTCCATGTAAGTCAGCAGGGCGTTCCCTGCTTAGCGGTGTAACCATGGAGCATTGGAGGTGCAACCTGGCCCAACTCAGAACTGTCAACGTCTTAGCGCTGTCATATAAGCTTATGTAAGGAAGGGCACGTCGTGGGATATGAGGGGTTTTGGACCGCGGTTGCGCCGCGGCAGCCACCGCCCGCTCTCTGATTGATGATCGCCTTGCCAAATACACCCAGAGAGAGAAAACGATCAGAAGCGTGCAAGTTGATCATGAGGTACGAACCCGTTGAGGTACTATAAAGTGAAACGGCGACCTAGCTTATTTGAGGTAAGATCTTTACGTTGTTGGAACGACAACATACCGAAGTGTCGCATCATAGCGGTACTAATCTGAGAGAGGTATCTGTTTACGTTACCATCTCAAGCTTTCTTCAGGCTGAGGCGAGCGCCCTCATTGGTGAAGAAGCACTTAGGCGACGTTACGTGCTCGGCTGCATACAGACTACGCTCGATGAGCAATTTGAATCTTCAGATTAGTAGGGGATGGGGGAAACAGTACAGCCCTCACAAACCGGGTCCTCGGGGCACATCATTGCAACGAGAATTGACACAATGCAAGGTGATCTTTAAATTAGCGCACTCATTCTCGTAATAGCGAGCAACCTAAGCATCGATACTTGCGCCTTCCGTTTCATACTGGAATAGTGTTTTGTTTTCTGCAGGAGCGGGGAACAGAACAGACGCCACTATGGAATGCGAGTTAGACCTAAAACAGTAAAACGCTATTGGCTTAAGGCGTGCCATATTTTGTCTGCATGATGAACAATTCTTTTGGCCTTGAAAGATAACGAGCATTGTAACTTTGGAATTGTATCAGACCATACTTCAAGGAGAAAGAGGGAAGCTGTGGAGGAACCTCGCAACGCATAAGTGACATACTTCTCGCCTTGACCGGATCTCCATACCGCTCGTAAAATTCTATTAACGCGGTCGTGTGGGTGTGGCAGATAAATGCCTGCAATATTTTGTTAGTACAGACTTGTGTTTGGAAGACATCCCCGCCTGAGAAGAGAAGGAGTGAAACAAGGATTTTGGGTCAAAGCCTCCGGCATGATGTCGTGAGGGGAAGGTGAGGTCGAGCTGGGATGTGCATAGTGAGACGAACATTGAATCTGCTGTAACACAAAGACTTATATCTTAGTGGCGTATACGCAATTCCATTCGTCACAGGGGTGGAAGTCAGAATGTGGCTGGCAGCGACTCGAATGCTCCAGAGAAGACTTGCCTTGACCTTTGATTTTCCGAGAAAGGTAAGATCGGTTTATGAAGAGTGTTCCAGCGGACTAGCATTTGCGTGGTGTGTGCACGAAAGAGAAGTCCCCTGGGACATAGCTTCGAGCTTACACAGCGGGTGGTCTGTGCTATTTACTGCTTTCACAAAGCTGAGTTCCATAGAATAGAGCCCACCGATCCTCCTGTGTCACATCCTGGAAAGCGGTTCTAATTAGTCAATCGAGTCAGGCCTATATACGAGTCTAACCGTGTCATTTAAAGATCGGTTTTCGTACAAGTGTGATTCATGGAATGAGAAGACACAGTTTATCGGAATTCTCACCTTCTGTCCTCCCTACCCCAGACACGCGCCTACGTGCGCTGGCACGCAATGGAAGGCCTGTGACTCGGATGTTCTAGCAAACGCCACTTTCGAGTAAGTCACCGGTTTGCTTAGGTGAGCCTCTGGTGCTGTGGGGCGTAAGTTCAAACTCCGCCGTCTTATAAATTGCCCCGTTATCTAACCGCTCCCCAACAACCAACCCTTCTCACAACCAACTCCTTTGAATCCTCTGCTCTCTAGTATTTCATGTGAGTTTTGATCCCTTGCCTCTACGCTTATACGAGGCTGACAACGAGCTACAGAATGCAGATCTTTGTCAAGACACTCACTGGCAAAACCATCACCCTTGAGGTCGAGTCGTCTGATACCATCGACAACGTCAAGGCCAAGATCCAAGACAAGGAGGGGTATGTATGCATCCATGGGAGTGAGGCTCGTGGCTGACGCTTGTTTCTGCAGTATCCCACCCGACCAGCAGCGTCTCATCTTCGCGGGCAAGCAACTTGAGGATGGTCGGACACTCTCCGACTACAACATCCAAAAGGAGTCTACCCTGCACTTGGTCTTGCGTCTCCGTGGAGGCATGCAGATCTTCGTTAAGACCCTCACGGGCAAGACCATTACGTTGGAGGTGGAGTCATCTGACACCATCGACAATGTTAAGGCCAAGATCCAGGATAAGGAGGGTATCCCTCCTGACCAGCAGCGTCTCATCTTTGCCGGAAAGCAGCTCGAAGACGGTCGTACCCTTTCCGACTACAATATCCAGAAAGAATCCACCCTTCACCTTGTCCTTCGTCTCCGTGGTGGTATGCAGATCTTCGTCAAGACCCTCACCGGCAAGACGATCACCTTGGAAGTGGAGTCATCGGACACCATTGACAACGTGAAGGCGAAGATCCAAGACAAGGAGGGTATCCCTCCTGACCAGCAGCGCCTCATCTTCGCTGGAAAGCAGCTCGAAGACGGTCGTACCCTTTCCGACTACAATATCCAGAAAGAGTCTACCCTTCACCTCGTCCTTCGTCTCCGTGGCGGTATGCAAATCTTCGTCAAGACCCTTACCGGGAAGACGATCACCTTGGAAGTGGAGTCTTCGGACACTATTGACAACGTGAAAGCGAAGATCCAAGACAAGGAGGGCATCCCGCCCGACCAGCAGCGCCTCATCTTCGCCGGCAAACAGCTCGAAGATGGCCGTACTCTTTCCGACTATAACATCCAGAAAGAGTCGACCCTTCACCTCGTCCTTCGTCTCCGTGGTGGTATGCAGATCTTCGTCAAGACCCTCACGGGGAAGACGATCACGTTGGAAGTGGAGTCCTCGGACACCATCGACAACGTGAAGGCAAAGATTCAGGACAAGGAGGGTATTCCGCCAGATCAGCAGCGTCTGATCTTTGCCGGAAAGCAGCTTGAGGATGGCCGCACGTTGTCAGACTACAATATTCAGAAGGAGAGCACCCTTCACCTTGTCTTACGTCTTCGTGGTGGGCTGTGATGTGTGTTATCCACACTTGGACGTTACCATGACCTGCACATCGTATTACTTCGCATGATCCTGTACATTCCCCTGTAGTTAACAAACACGTTAAGTTGGTTCTGTAAGATGCATATGATTAACTCCAACTGAGCTCTGAAGAGTGTTATAAGCACGGTGCATCGGCCAGAGTTGGGCCGCCTCTCCAAAACTCACTTGCTGCAGGACTCCAACCAACTTAGTCTCGTGTCTGTGTTGGGTGGTTGACTTTTCGAGACTACAGCTAACTCGTAACAAGCCCAGCCTGATTTTGAACCATTGTGATTTATACTCATATGGAAAGATTACGAAGCTGTACTCTTCACACTTCTACCATCCCTCTCCTTCCCTCTCTCCGTGCCTCGTTCCCTGTCCTCATCTTTCTTCCCCTTCCCACTTCTCTCCTTCGGTGCTCTAAAGCACATATACTCAATCCCAGTCGCACGGCGACTCTCCCCAAGCGTCCTCTTCACGCTATTCAGATTACCCTGCAAATTCTCATCCCCCGGCCGTCGAGCATAAGCCTGCGAAACCTTAGTATACAGCTCCGCGAGCGTCTTCGCGGCCGGCGGAGACACGTAACGCCCAAGCGATTGGTGCATGAACTCGATCTCCAGCGTAGCCTGTAGGCGATATCTCATCAGCGATAGCGATGCGAGAGGAAGGAGAAACGTCGCATACGCAAAGCATCCCGCCCATGCCAAACCGCTTGACTTGCTTGAACGACAGTAGTGCTACTTGAGCGATGTCTTCGACGAGCGCGTTCATCCCGCGTTCGAGTAGATTCTCGGCCACGCGGCTTATTTGCGCATGGATCTCGACGAGGCCCATCAAGGCCATGTACATGTACGGTCGGATTTCTCGAGGGTGCATGTTAGAGTGGGCAGTAAAAAGGGGAGCGAGACAGGCTCACCTGTAGGTTGCGGCGTGTCGTACCAATCCATGTCCTTGTCTAGAATGCCCTCTCGCAAGATGGCTGCGACGACGGCAGCCTTGGGCTTGACGTACCCATCAAAGAAAGTCTTGTCCAGCTTGGCGACGGCTTCCATCAGTGTCTGCATAATTTTGAGCACACAAGGCAGTACGACAGCAGAGCAGAAGCCTCACCTTTCTTTCACCCTCGACGGATGCACCAAGCGCACTCTCCAACTGGGATAACATACCAGGTATCAGCGATCCTGATAAATGCGAGAAATTCGATATCACAAGGAGCAGTCTCGTATTCTTTCATGCATAGCTGTATCAGGGCCGGAATCACTCGAGCAGAACAGTCACCCACCGAATCGCGCAGGTCGATCAGCTCCTGCTTTCCTTCTCGTTCAGCGGCTCCTGCTGTTACACTGACACTCGCTACACCCGGTGGCACTTCCTCAGCGACCAGCACCACCATCCCATCCAGGACCGTATATATTGCATCTAAAAACACCTTCACGATTTTCCCTGTGAATGCCGGTGACATTGCATTCTGCTGCGTCACGCGCAACACGCTCGATCCGCTGTCCATCGAGATACCGCCTGCGATCTTGAAAGCCGACGTTGTGAGGTGGCGCATAAACGATTCGAAATGGGTGAGGTAGAGCGTTGTGGAAGGGACGGAAGGGTCAGGCGTGAATGATTCGAGCACGTACAGGTGTTTAGCGTCTAGGATAGTCGGTCAGTGATAAGAGTATAATGCTGTTACTAGTACGTACCTCGCATCCAAGACCTCACTAGTACATCTTCAAAACGCCACCGCACGCTCTCTACCAGCCCTTTCACCAGATCACCCTCTCCGAGATCCAATGCGCTGATCTCTGTCACGCAATCTTGCACCTCGCCAAGGATCTTGGTCAGCCAGTGGCCTGTCGTTAGCGAGTTTGAGTGAGACGGGAGATGCTGGGGAGAGGTGGTGGTTGACGAGTTCGAAAGCACGTCGTTAAGAATAAAAAATTCAGAGAGGAGACTGATGTAGAGCTTGATGATATCGAGCGCCATTTGCCTGCATTGGGAGGCACTGCGCCTTGATGATGACGGCTAGTGGAACGAGGTGAGCGTTAGGGAGATACTATGAATGGAACACGAACTCGCTTAAACTTGCCCTCCAAGAAGCTCTTTGAAATTTTCCAGAAATTGGGCAATGAGGAGACCATAACCTCTGAGACATTTTTCACCATGTCCCAGATAGCCTGCCAAACCTCATGGCCGCCCGCTTGCGCTGAGTATAATGGTAATGATTACAAAAGGTTGACTAAAGGATATGATAGCTCACCCACTACGACCTCTGGTGCTTTGCTCTCCAGCGCCGCTAGACATACCTGAAGTTGCGCGCCAAGGACCTGTCTGAGTGCATTTGGGGGCGACAAATCGGGTGTAGTGCGAGACTTCATGGCTGTCATGCGTGTCAGTCTATAAGCTCCTCGACAACGCGGGGGCAACGCACCATCGATGTTCGTAACACCAGTCCTGCAGGCAGTGCTCATCCGGTCCATGATGTGCTTGTGCTGACTATCAAAGTATGTCCATATCGGATCTTCAGACGCGTTTAGTTCCAGAAGAATCCTAGTCAATGCTGCTTCAAAACGAGACACGGAAACAGCAACGAGCAATCGTACTCAATCGCTCTTTCCATTTCCTCAACACTCCTTCCAGGCTCTTGCACCCGCGCCAAAAGTAGCGCTTTCATCTCTCCCATCACCTTATCGACGTTTGCCCATACCTTGTCCAGTATCCTCTTCTGCCGCGCCATGGAGCCAGCATTTCCCCCAGCCTCGACGGGGAAGAGCTGGTCAGGGCGAGAGTCAAGCATGAACTTGCCTTTATTGTACTGACGCATCGCAGCCTCATACCGTCCAGCCTCGATGGATTCCACGAGAGATCCTGGGAGGTTGAAGAAGAACCTGGAGCGCTCAAAAACGCTGAGCGTTGTGCGTAGCTTTTGGGCTTTAGCATTGTTCTCGAGGACAGGGAGAAAGACTTGATTGGCCTTTACGGCTGAGCCTGTTTCGGAGCGCATGAAAAACTGTACGAGAAGAAATGGTATTAAGACACACGTTTTATCAGGTCTACGAGTGGTCTGGTAGCAAACTCTGCCTTGTCACTCAGTAATCCTTCCCGCATCTCCGCGTATAATGCTACCTCCAGTTATTAGAAAACATCCATAAACAGATGACATGTAACACACCGTCGGTGGAGGCCTTCACGGCCACAAATCGATCAAAGTTATCCTCCACGAGGATACGAACGGCTTCCGAACGGGCATCAATAGACGATTGGAGATGTTGAATGCCTGCTGCGAGATCTTGGTAGGTTGCGTTGGGGTGCACAGCAGATAAGAAGGCTTTGGGATCGAATGATTTGGAAGAGACGAGCACAGACATCTCTGGAAGCATATAAGTAACATAATCCCAGCTGAAGTCGAATGCAAGCACGTACTCGATTCTGCGTCCAAATGGGTCAGGCTGCGATGTTTGTTAGCATTGAATGGAAGCTCAGTGAAGGTACATGCTCAATGACGCCACCAAGACCCAGAGGGTCGCCTTCTCCATCACTGGATTGAGAGGAGAGGAGGTTGGAAAGTGGGTCCTCCAGGTCGTTGTCTACTTCTTCCCATTTCCTACGCAACTGTGAATTGTCCGCTCAGACAGGATGTCACTACGTACGTCGGGTTTTGGGACGATAATTTGTATGCCTTGAGGATGGAAGCTTCATCAGCCACGAAGTTGATCTTACCCATTCTAACACCAAGTTGATGTTATGCGAGAGATACCACCAGGACCAGTGTGCACGTGACTCATGATCGTACCCATGCTGCTGCGGAGGAAATGAATGCTGAACTGACTCTTAAGTAGGTCCTAGCTTTTCCATCCGAATGATAGGTACAGACGTTACACCTGTTTATTCCGAATCATTCACGTTATGATAGCAACGGTAAATGCATCAACAATGCGTCTTCCGTTTCAACGCCTTGTAACTAAGATTCGGGTTTTGTCGTCACGAAATGTACATTTCTCTGCAAACTTCGATGCATACATTTCCACGAAAATCTGTCACCTGTCATGTATAAACTGTACAGTTCCTTTTGGTTGCCTTCTGACGCTCTCAACCTTTTGTCTTCTTGTCTTTATTCCAACAAAATGTGAGTTCCGTCTGATTCAAACTCTTGATTGCTCACATTCAAAATCTAGAAGAGTTCTGCATGAAAACGTCAATTTATCTGCAAACAGATTTGTGGGAAACTAGAATAATCCAGGAGTACGCCACGCAACGGGGTGCGACGACTGCCCCAGGTACATATAAATGTAGATAACTGTGCACAGTTTAGCATGTACATCAGTTTACTGGAGTCGGGGACCTGGTGTGCGAGCGCCGCTACGATTTGTTGTACTATGAGTATACTATAGTACAACTGCACCTTCTGTCGATCCGCATATCTGTGGCTTCTGTAGCATTCTGTAGTGCCTGGGGTGCCTGGCGCACTGAGAGCCTGTGGGTCTGTGGATTCTGGAGTCCCTGGGAGTGTCCTGGGAGTCTGGAGCCGAAAACGGTAGTTTGCTGATGAGGGCTAATGCCGCCGGAGAATGAGGATGGCGGGAGGCAAAAGAGGAAAGAATGCCGCCCAAGTCGTGAATTAAAAGTTCCTGTTCTTCTAATGTCTTCTTCATCTGCTGAGACAGAGCGGCGATGTCCCGTTGAGCCGAATCTAGTGAAGCCTGCGTGATGGAAAGACTCTGTCGCAATTCATCCTCCTCATTCTCCAACTGTTTGGTTCTTTGCTGTGACGCAACAAATCGAGCATGAATGTTGGAAGCAATCTCTCTCAACTGCTCATTCTCTAAATCACCACACCCTGGGGCTGTTGTGCACTATACTATGTAACTAGAAGACATAAATTGTGCAAGAACCCGTTGTGATCTACAAGTCAAGCATTGTGCACTACCACGTCTAATTACCAGATGAGAAATGCATCAGTACTAATACTATGCTGTCCCTGGTGCCTGATGACATAATTGGATGCTGCCACCAAATCTGCGAGCTCACTGTTGCACACGACGAGCTCGAGTAGTGGGAGCAGCAAATCTTTCACGAAAGTTGGCGTATATATGGCACATAATTTTAATGTATGTAGTAGAGATAACAAATCTATATAATATTAGTACTAGCGAGTGACATGAGCAGAACCAGCTGGTTGCCGGGCGTTGTGTCGCATCGGGGTGTATTGGGGCGTGTTGGGGTGCGTTGAGGCACATAAAGCGAGGGGAGAGTGCTGCAAGGTTTGTGAGGGTTAACGGGAGGTCGATGGACGGCATATTATGCTGATGGAGGGCGCGTTAGGCTGATGGAGGTCGTGTTGAACTGATGGGTGATTGTAATGGTTCCGCGCACTAGGGAAAGCCATAAGAGAAGAGTGCTGGAAGGGCTGGGACATCGGATGGTGCGCTAGAGCAATGTGTGGGTGCCGGAGAAGCCAGGGAAGGGTGCAGGATGGCTAGCATACATTGGGAGGCTGGGAGAGCATGTTATGAACACATTAGAATGCGAGTAGCGGTGGTTAGAATGAGCGAAGTAAAGTAAACAGACGTAAAATTCCACTCCCCGATCGTCCCAACTACATGTCTCCCCAACTTGAAGAACTTGCTATCATCCTTGCACCAGGAGTTTCTGGACTCATACCAACACTAGGATTTATGGGGTCTCTAGCTAGGGCGGCCGGCGATGTAACTGCATGACGAAGAAGGCAGTGATGATGAGCTGCCGCGTTGTACCTTGCTGCGACTGGTGCGCACCGATTTTGGTGCGGTCGTTTATGTTGTGGGGCATTCGCAGGCGGAGATGTGAGGTGAGGAGAGGTGCATTCAAGATGCGAGGCAGTGGGCGTGCGTTTGGGAGCAAGGAGCAAGGAAAAGGAAAAGGCAGTCAGCGCTGCCTCCGGGACTCAGGAGGGAGAGGGAATACGCAACGGTTCACAAATACAACCTATGGGTAAACATGTCATCCAAACACCGCCGGCACCATAGCATGCCGCATTGTTGTAGCATTGCGTGAACTGTGTTTTGGTCCTACAGCGGTAGGACCAAAACCAGCGGCTTTAAAATGTTTCTGAATATTAGCACATATGACTTACTTAGCTATGAATCACTGCCGGACTGAGTGTTCCAACCTTTTGGAGAGTGTGTGTGAGGAACGATTACTAGAAGTTATGAGTTAAAGCCTTCAAGGAATGCGTTCAAGTGAGTGTGGTTGGACTAAAGTGGAATGAATCAGTTGATACGTATATAATGATGTACTTTATTTAAACATGGTAGCAGCGTTTCACGCATTCACGTCTGCGACAATGCACATAGTACTTTCCTCGATTGATTAACCCTCACTAGTTACAACATAATTGTCGAACATTCAAAGGAGATTTAAGATGGTCAGACCAAAACTCATTTTGGTCTGGATATACAAAAAACGAGTATTGATGCGCATATATGCCTTTCGACGCAATGAGCTGTGGTTATATTTCCGTACATTTAAATACAATTGCTTTCCGTTCGATTTCTGAGTGGTATTGATGCATGATGAATGTATGATAGTACTACAAGTACACGGAAGCTGCCAGTACAATACATTGCTTGTATCCATACCCGTCCCACCCTCGCACACTCCTCACGTTCTGCTGCTAGTACAACGTGCCATCGGAAAACTTACTGAGCAGCTCAACAGTACTGCCAGACCAAGTGCCCTCGGAGACCTAGAATGAAGGGAAGGCGGATAAGAAAAGTGGAACAAGTCAGTAGCCGCTCACTAGTTTTGTTGCCTTGGCGTCGTATTTCTGGAGTTGAATAGTTAGTTCGAGTAAAATAGAATGTAGATTAACTCACCTGCTGGCGCTCTTTACCCAATGAATATTCTCTGAACTCGTGCGGGGATCCGTGTGGCACTAGCTGTGTGAGCCAGCGATGTGCGCAAAAATTCCTAGTAATGTGACGCTCGGTTAGTAACTTCGAATCTAAAACAAAAGTAGCGGTCATGCTTACCTGCCATCCTCGTAGCCCATTCGCACCCAGACATGTGTCGGCAATGGCAGTGCCAGGGACCTGCATGGAATCATGGAGTACGGTGAGTATAACAATACAATGTCCCATACCCCCGAACGTTACGTCTTATGCGAAAGTGGTCCAGACCAATGCCTATAATGCCGAGTTTAGAGGAAACATATGTGCCCATGGAAGGGAGAGCTAGGTTTGAATAGGCAGTCTTGACTCTCCGAGATACAATCCAGAGGCAAATGGGGAACATTCCCTTGAGAATGGTCCAATACTGTCGAATATAGTAATATGCATGCTTTTATATGGCATCTGGAGAAGAGAGAGCCAGGATTGAATATGCGGTCGGCAGTAGTCGATGCGCGGAAACACCACCGCGAGGCTGAGCGAGGCATGGAAACGTCGTAGTAGAAGAGTCCACCCATTCCTAATTTTGGATTCGGAAAGTCCGGGTGGCTAAAACGGGCCGACTGTACACAACTGCTACTTATTGTGTGCACAATTTATGCACAAATCGTGCATACAACCATTTACAACAGTTGTTGCACAAGTTAGCACTTCTAATCACAACGACTTGGTGCACAATTATGACACTATCGACTGTCTAAATACAACTCCTGTGCTCTTCGCCTTTCCTCACGGAGCCTGGTGTCAGGTTTCAGGAGAAGGTCCCGCATGACATCGCGACCTTGCATCAATCCTTGCACGACTGGGATCCAATACGCTTTCGCCTCTTGTACGTCATGGAAATCTCGATCAAAATCTGGATCCCCGATGAAGGACTGCGAAACAGTAAGAGGAGTCCGTGTGATCGGGTTAGGATTGTGAGACGGAGGAGAGGCGAGTTGTGAGAAAGGAGTTAAAGGAATAGGTGCAGGGGTTGAGGAAGGAGCAGCGGTCAGCACGTAATGGGCTGGTCGTGGTGGAGAGGCACCTTGAATTGGCAGGATGGTAGAGTCAATGGAATTAGATGGAGGTGGTGGGGTCACTTGGGGAGGGCGGTGTAATCTAATTTTCTTAGTCTTTGGGATCACAGTGGGTGACCCATGTACGGCTGCCGCTCTGTTTCTATTGTGCAGTGCAAAGCCCGACAGTTGGGCGGGTGTCTCTGCGTGGTTCGGGAGTGGCATCGACGGCGTTGCGAATGATGACCTCCTGGAAAACTCCTCATCCTCATCCTCGAAAATTCGACGTTTTTTTGGCTGTGTGGTAGATCGCAGGGGATTCTGTTTGCGCTTGGTGGAGGCCGCCGTCGCCGGCAATGATTTAGCAGAGACGACTGCTTTGGGATTCCTGATTGATCTTCTCCTCGGTGCGAGATTTTGTTGGATATGTCGGAGATTTTCACGCTCTTCATCATCAATGTGGTGCGATGCGGGTTCGTCTAACCACTGTTGATAAAATACGTGCAAGCTGTTCCGCGGGGAGGCGCACTGAAAAGCCATAAGAACCCGCGCCTCTCCAACATCCAAACGGTACACTTCGCGAATGTAGCTCTCCTTCAAGTCATCCTCCCATGAACAAGGTTGACCCATCTTGTCACATGCATCGCACGCAAAATTACGTTGGGTCGTCTCATCCGTCACAGGTGGCAAACATTCTTCGTTAGCATCTTTGCACTGTCTGCACTAGAGCAATCATGAGCATCTATAATGCGGTCAAGTCACAATGCTCTAACCTGTTTATTAATCGTCTTTTTGTACCAATTGACAAACTTGGGGTACTTGACGCCAAGCGTGGCCTCTGTCGCATATTCTATTGATAATGTCTGGCACGTTTCGATGGGTGCACCAAGGGAGATATGGGCGGGAAGATCGTGAGGGCGAATGACAGAGAGTGCGCGCTCGAACTCATGGCCTTCGACGTCCAGCGTATCGTGCGATATCTCTTTGCCTTTGCCATTCTCAACCCTCAGATCACTTTCATCCAAATCCTCTTCACTCTCATTTGTATCCTGAGTGACGTTGTGTGCAGTGGCAGGAGTAACAGATCGCCTTGTCCGGCTTGCAGCCGAAGATTTACGTTTTGACTTCATAAGATTGTGCAAGGGATGACACGGTTCTGTACTCTGGAGGCGCCGTGAAAAGGAAATGCGTCACTTTCGTGTTATGGATTATTTTCTAAGTGAAAGCGAGGCGCGAGACTCAGAGCTAACGTAGAATGGAGTCTAAGCGGAAGGTTAAGTTTTGAGACCCCG